>DWHU01000562.1:0-17629 GCA_018247975.1 Parides photinus | reverse complement strand
GGATTCCATTGTCTTTGAGAACAAGGAGGTAATGGCAATGGGTCTATAGTTGGACGGATCCGAGCGGTCACCTTTTTAGTTACATTATACATACATAGTATGATTTTAGTTGGTGGTTTACATTTGAAGGAATGACGAGAACAATAATATAATAACAATAACTCGGTTCTAAAGTCCCAGAAAGCGTGTCAGTTGTAATGCTTCTGCTTATAACATATCCCCAAAATTTTAAATAATCGGACGGAAGCAGACTGAAACGAAACCTGCTCAACACGTGGCTGCGTTTCACGCAGTCCCCCGAACACAATGCATGTCTCTCACTTTGTTATTGTGTCGACCGTTCAGAAGCAAGCACGTGTTGCTCATCCCACCCGCCAACTTATTTATTAGTATATACAAAATTATATCTTAACTCTATCGTGATAAGACCCCATATTAATCATTAATAAAATTGTTAACAAAAATGTAACAGTAGAAATCATATACCTATAGCGCATTGTAGAAAGTTCTTTTTACTGGTGGCAACGCTAATAAACTAAAATATGCGTCCATTGTCGAAGAACATTATACCAAGAATTACTAAAAGAACCCCTGCATTGTATTAACATACACTTTACAATATCGCCTACCAATTTCGCAATGTAGGGTTGATTGAACTAAAATTCGAATTTGTTGTACTTATAATACTGCTATAACAAATACCTATAGTTTAATCTTGACAGTAATAAGTAACTACGCTTTTAAATAGACTAACTTAAGCAGGTGTAAAGTACTTGTAATGATGCATTTCATATTAGTCTATAGGACTACTTTTCTTTCGTTACAAAAACAAATTACAAGTTAAACCTCAAATTATTTATCCATCGTGCATTTAGGCTTTATCATCTGTTAAAATTTAAAATCTTCCGTGTATTCTATAATAAATCTTTAAAATTTAATAAACTTTGATATAATAAATACTAACATAATAAGTCTCGATCATAACGCTACGCTAAATGACTCGAAGAGTCACAGATTCTATGCTCGCTAAACACTAGCTTCCATTTTACGAAAACGCCATGACGAAACCAACCAAAAAGGACAGCTTTTCAAGATAAGTGACATCCACCTCGTATTTGCCGAGCTTGATGGACAAACGACTTACTCTCTACTCGTGACAGATGGACCCGCATCTCTGAAACGGTAACATCATTGTGGCTGTTTAGTTAAATACTAAATCATCAGCTTAATGTTTACTAAAATTAAATAAAGAATATAAATAGTGGTATGTTCCTAAGCAATTCGTGTCATCGGTGTAAGAAGTTATGGCAATATCGGAGCACGTTAGTTTAAATGGGCGCGCCATATTGGGTACAAGTAATGCAAGTCAAGGTGGGCGTTTGCGCAACTCTACAAGGACTGCGCAGTCGCTGGGACATGTACGAGTTTTAGACAGCATCCTTCGGACTCCAGCAACCGAACTAGTTTAGTTTTTTTTAATACATTTATTATAATTCTTCTCCGTTATTCCATTTCATTAAGTTTACCTCGTCTTTCGCTTAGGAGGTCGCGGGATCCAAACCCGGCGCGCACCGATGACTTTTCTGAGTTATATGCGTTTTAATAAATTATACATCACTGGCGTTATCCGCCGACCCGCACCTGGCCAGCGTAGTGGATTAAGGCCTGAACTCTCTCATTATGAAGGCCCCGAGTCCCTGCAGTGGGAACATTAAGTGGGCTGTTTATGTGTGTTATGTAAATGTAACATAATCAGTGTGGTGCAGAATTATTTGAATTAATCGGATGCCTGTAAGCGATTAAATAACTCCAAATAATAAACATAATTTCCATACATTTTCAATAGTTACTATAAATTGAATTTGTTCTTTCACATCAATTTAAAATCATTATAATTTGGAAAAAAAATATTATTATAATTATCATAATTAAATTTTTGTTAGTTCGTTCCGGCTAATCTCAGACAGCAGGACTTGTTTTGACGGAACTTTCACTAGCACACGTGTTTCATCTACAATTTTTTCCTGTATGAGTATAATTGTTTGAAATCACTAATCTATGGAGCAAATAGATTGACTTAATATTGATATGTATATGTTTCATTATAATGTTTTTATTAATCTGTAGTAGCTCGCCATCAGATAACGGTAAAATTTTTCAACTTCTATGTTGTTCATGGCGCTATATAATCGTCATATCCAATATTAAAAAAATATGAACTATGTAATTAAAACAAAGACTTTAATTTCAGTTTTGTTCAAAATCTGCGTGGGTGACTGTCGTCTAGACTACTTCGGGTTGTTTATTCTGGAATTAAACAAGTTCGATTCATACTAACGACATATAGCAATGGCTGGTCGGCCTACGCCTTGCACAATACGCGCGAGGACACCTGGCATGACGGCACAAGTTGCCCAGTTTACATAACACTGTGCACTAGATTATTCTAATAATAAGTGTCGTAATTATCACTTACCTTTCAGCATTGAAACTAGAAAACTAATTATTTTTACGACTTCACAAAATGGTTATTAAACAAGATTTGTTGAAAATTGACTTTGCGGTATTAAGTCGGGCTCTCGATATCAGGTGCTAATACTTTTCTAATACCCTTAGTATTACAGTCAGAAAGTCAAAATAATAAACCTTGAAGATTCGATTGTGTAATGTCATAAAATACTTACACAACAGAAACCGATCATCTGATTTTTTAATCCCTTACCTACAACTGAATAAAAAGGTCTTGAATCAATTAGAGATTGCTATAGAGTAGCATAAACACAAACATCATTGAGACCACGTTAAGATAAAATGTTCAATTTATCATTTACACGTTAAATACCTTTTAATGATTTTCATCATTAAGAACAAATATAATTCTCCCGATTTTATGAAAACTACTGATGATCAAAATATTAATTAAAAAAAAATAAAACGGAACTACAGAGTACGATTACATAAACAACAATTTATAGACTATAACTGTGTACATAAACCAAACAAATACCCGCATTGAACGTTTCAATGAGAATGTTAAAAGCATGAGAACTGAGAGAACTCAACAATCCATGCCTTATTTAGCAAATAACAATACATTCCTGTTACCCCTTAAGAGTTACTGTAATTGCTATTAATGCTTAATAATATAATAATGTTACAGGACGTTGTTAAGGGGTACGAATTTAAAACACTGTTTACATGCATTGCCATAGGAGTCGAGCGGTTTATTGTTTTTCTTTTTACAATAATACTGGTGAACAGATAGGCAAAATAAGGGAGCGAACAGCCGCCTTACATTGGTATATTATATTTATAGCCGCCCCACACGCAGTACGAGGCAGGAATCGTTCAGCCGTGCCCGGGAGACGCTTTATGCCAAAACTTCCACTCGAAGTTTGTTACATAAAGTTAAATAAGATGCACTCTTACAATACAAGTCAAAATTACACAACATTTTAAATAGTATGATAGTTCCTTAGTGACTTCTTAATAAAATATTTATAAAGATTATCATTATGGACGAAATATGTTCCATTTCACGCAATACTTGTTACAATCGGTATGAAACAGCATAAAAAAATAATTAGCTAGCTGCGTTACTGATTTAATATAGATTAGATTAGATTATTATAGACTAGATTTTACCCGCAGAAATTTATTGTAAATCTAAAAATGCATGCTTATGAGAATTGTAATATGTAGTTTATATACATCAATGTCATATCTTGTATAGAAAGACAGCATAGCATTTATAAGACAAAATGGTAATAATCTACGAAAATTTGTAATAAGGATTGATTTTATAATAATATATTATTCGCAAAGAAATTATACCATGCATTCTATAAACACATTGTTTTAAAATATTTAGCAAGAAGAACGCATTTATTCATTAGAAACAATTTTGACATATTTAAAAAATAATACTTTTTGCATATCCGCAAGTTATGTATCTGTAACTAGTTTGAGTAATTCAACAAAAATTGTTTTTACAGCTGACTCAAGACTAGTAAGCATTAATCACCCACTGAACGGTACGTACGTGTCAACTTACCTTTACTTACCGTTTACGTCAACTGCCGCAAGACCTTGTGACGGTGTGTAATTGATTTCTTCGCAGTAATTTTCATTCCCTCGTTCTCATTAAGTTTTGAAGCTTAGAATCTGTTTTTACGTGATGTAAAATATCGCCTAAAGTTTTGTCCAACACAAAACTTTACCTTTAACAAAAACCTTTTTGTATTTCAAGGAGCGGGGGGGACAATGCCCATGTATGCATACTAAAGCACAATACGACTTGATTGCATCTGATGGAATAAAACCAAGTTACAAGCTGAAATTCACTATATTTTTAGGTATATAGGACTGGGCACACTCATTGTATAGTTCCAAACTGATTACGGGATCTTAAGAACTTCTTGTTATAAATTATTTATGAATGAATTTATTTTATTGCCCTTGCCATGTTACGTCAAATTTACGAGTCCAAAAAAGTTGTATATCAATTAGTAGAAACTTAAGTTATTTTAATTTAAACTATATAAGAAACTTAATACTTTAGTGGGTTAAAATTTATTAACTACAACTAATTAAATAATAATTTATATTGGGTTTATATTATTTTATAGGGACAAGGGTTTAGAAAAGCATGGTATGAATATAGAATGAATTTTAAATAATGTACTCTTTTCTTAACTTGTATATGAGACATGTCTCATGAAAAATATGTATTTTTTATTATATCATAAGCATATAATATATATAGATGTCATATAAAGATGACCACACCAAGACATTTTCAGAGCCAACCCTACCCATATTGAATCTAGTTTTCTAAAAAATTAAGGAAATTATTGGGATATTTCTCACTTGTGGCTTTCATTATAATAAATGATATATTATATACACATCATGACTTCTGACTACTCCATTATAGCTAATACTTAATTAATTTAAAAAATCTAGTAGCTAATCAATTTAAAAAAATATTTCATATTCAAAAGAGATAAACTCAGGGAAACAAAATCATGTCAAGAGAAAACACTAAATTGATTTAAATATAGCTTATACAGGTTTTATAATTATCATAAGGCTTGTTCCTGATAAAAAAATATACATTTATGTTTATTGTTCACAAACAATTTATGTATATTCATCAAGCATTAGCTATCAAGTCTGAAATGAGATGTATGGAACTATATGTGTGTTGTGATGAAAGACAAAAAAATGGTTGATAAATTAATAACACCAAAAAAATTCATTATGAAGATGAGAAAAACATGTACTTCATATTATTTTATTACTATTATTGAATTATAAAAACATGAGGATATGTTTTAGCAAATATTTAAGTAAAGCTGATTAATTATCATTCAAAAGGGTGTGTATATTAGCACAAAGGAACATGCAAAATTATACATTAAAGATAATTGAATGCTATATATTATGCTATTGTGTATACTATGTTTATATATATAAGATGCTAAATAACAACAAAATGAGTTATCATGACATATATGCACTTTAGTAATGAAAGCCACAAATGTTTTACTTTAAAGAGTATTAGTGTTTACCTTGTTTTGACGAATAAAACTTCACTTGTTATTCTCCCACTTAAAACTTTTATTATAGATATTTTGTTATATGTATTATCACAAATCCTGGTAGACTTTTAAAACACAATCACGCAACTGACAATTCTTAAGTCTGTGTTTCCTTTGATTACTGATTTCTCATATAAACATAATTTAAACAATAAAACACAATCTGCAACTTGACTTAAGTGTAACTCTTACGTAGCGCACTTCACTCTACACAAACATATATGTTTATTGCATATTTGGATGGCTTTTTAATTCTCTAAAACCGTCCTCGTCTTTCCACATTATTAATCTCATGAAAATATATACAAAATTCGCTAACATTATTTGACATCAACATTTATTTGTTTATCAACGTCAGACATTTCCAGTTACTTGAGGATGATATCAAACTAAGAACTTTTAGCTACATACAATGTTCCAAGTTGAAATTAGGTTTCATTTATTTGTGATAATGATTACTGCGGGAGTATCTACCAGTACTAAAGTATGAAAATATAAGATAAAGCACCTCGATTGGACAATGGTATGTATCATAGATATTAACAACGTGATATGACGCGCACTGCGGCCGCCAAGGATCCGGCGACGAGGGCCTAAAGGGCACGCCTGAAGACATCCGCGCGCCCACTAAAGGCAGGCGATCGTTTCGCCGAGGCGGCTGCTTTCCTGCTTCGTCTTGCAGTCTTACGAGAAATAAATGCCACATTACACTCTAAATATTAAAGCACTGTACAACAACAATAAGGTTTCTTGTCCTTTTCTGGGCTAACGTTCATTTCGCGCACGATCTCTGCAAACATTTCATTTACATTGATACGACTCTTGGCAGAGCCTTCAAAGAAAGGGCAGCCCCACATTTGTGCGAGACTTGAGCCCTCAGCTTGTGAGACCTCTCGTTGATGCTCCAAATCTGCTTTGTTGCCTACGAGTAGGATTGGCACACGTTCAGATCCTTTTACGCGCGTGATTAATTCTTTCATCGGCTTTATGTCTTGAAACGTTTGATGATTAGTTAATGAATAAACTACCACAAAGCCTTGACCATTTTTTATATACAAATCACGCATTGACGCGAATTGTTCTGTCCCCGCCGTATCCAATATTTCTAAAACACACGGGGAATTGTCCACTTCTATTTCTTTTCTATAAAAATCCTCTATGGTGGGGTCGTATTTTTCCATAAAACATCCAGACACAAACTGCACCGTCAAAGCACTCTTGCCGACCCCACCCGATCCCAACACAACTACTTTGAATTCGCGCATTATTGTAGTATCTAAATCACACTTGCCAGTCTTCTCAACAACGTTTTGGAAACGTATTCTCACTGTGTGCTATAAAAATGTCATTGCTATGTCGGTTTATGACTCACTTGATAGGATCTCTGAAGAACGTTCACATTGAACGAGATAACTAAATGGTAAACAGCGACGCCATTTTAGTTAGATGAGTAACAAAACAACTTTGATTGCATCCCGGCGCTCTGGTAGTCACTTAACACTCGAAAGTACAAACACGGAAGCAAACATCTAACCAACTGACTTGCCTCACGATGGAATCGGCAGCAACAGCAGGTTGGTCAATGCACTCTATTGCTATGGTTTGATTGGTGAATGGAAACATTACCAACCGGATACCAATGTTGCTATACATTATTTTAAAAATTAGACAACGTTATCAACATAAATAAAGAAACATTTTAAATGCTTTCTTAACCATATTTGTTTAAAAATAATTATTAATATCAATTAAATTTTCGTTACTAAACATATTTAAAAAAATTAATTTATGAAAATTTTAGATTTTTTTATTTTTGAGAACAATAACTCAATAATTTATTAGAATGGTAGAATTAAAACATTATTACAAAAATTTAAGATACTTTATGACGACGGTGATATACATTCTAAGTGTGTAAAGCAATGTCTTTACTTTTTTATAAAATGAACAGGTGAAATAAAAATGTAGCAACCCCATACCGGAAATATGTTTGTTTTTAATTAAGGCAATAAAACATTAACTTAATATTTAAAAAAAAAATTGTACGTATGAAAATAATCATGGCCTGAAATTATTTTAGAACCAGAGACTGCAATTACTTTAAAAATTAAAAGCCAAAATATGATATTTATTCTGAATCAAATTGGTCACAATGCGATCGGAGAAAATAAAGGTTTAAATATCATATTTAACTAAATTATAAAGCCAGCATTAATCAAAAGAAAATCTCATTTAAAAAAAAATATTTGATGTAAACGAAAACCTTAAATATACCTAATGTAACAAATGTACCCAAGGAGACTATACTTAATTAATTTGTGCTTATATTATTCCGTATATTTTTATTTGAATTTTGCAATAAGGCTTTATTAAAACGAATAAATCAGGGGATGTCCCATACATTATGGGTTGTTGGTTGTACGTCCCATTCGTACTCTTGTTCACATAAAATAAATATCATTTTGGATTGTGATAAAGTATATTTCAATATTCCTATTTCACAATACAACAAATCAAGATCTTAACTTTTAGGCGCGACAATAAGCGACGTTTTTTTTTATATCTTCCCTTTTTGACAGCTGTGTGACCATAAACGCCACAGATGTAAGGTCTGCGAATTTTGGAAGCCGGATTTGGAGAACAACAGATTTATGGTTTGACCGATTTGACATCTCTTTCCACTGATATCTCAAAATAAATAGACTTAGGAACTTTATATATAAAATCGCTGAACGCAGAAATTTAAGGTAATATTAGTTTTGGTAAATATAAAATTTAATGTTAATGCATCTTGAACTCGTTCTGTTTTATTGTATTATTTCCAACTTATTTTTAATACAAGTTAATTTTTTTCTAATCGCAGAAATGAAGTGTGGGCTTGTTACTTGTTAAATTAATGTTTTTAATTTCAGATTAACACAAAATGTCGCACAAACCAACACCATATAGCCCAAATTTTCCACATAGCCAGGGTTATGAAACACCAGCAGATGGTGGAAAATTAAATGAAAGTTATCCTATGAACCCCCAAGGTTACCCTGGACCTCCTCCTAACCCATTACCTCACCCAGGACCTACATTGCCACCCGGAGCGCAGCCTTTACCGGGAATGCATCCGGGCTTTCAGCCAGGATTTCAACCAGGTTTCCAACCTGGGTTTCAGCCAGGTTATCAACCTGGTTTTGCACCAGGATATCCCCCTCCAGTTGTTCAACAACCAGCTCCTCAAGGCCCGCCAGGTAAATGTTATGTTTCTGTATAATTAATTTTAATGTCTGTCACAAAAAACAGTGTAACATGGCTTTTATTACTTTATTATTACAATGTACAAAATATTTATATATGTGTAACTGCTAGTCCAATTAATTTTCTAGGAATTATGTATTAAGCTTCTAACGACACACAAATCAAATTAACTCATCAAAATGTTATATTTAGATCATTCCGGGTTTTTGGTTAGTTGAGAACCCCATAGCCATCATTATCCCGAACTATGGAAGTTCTACTGTTTTATCAATCATTTTAATCTACTGTGTAATCGGAGAACAACTTTTTGACTGGGTGAAGCTGCAGCCTCTAAGTGAAAAAGAGATTTTTGCGAATGTGTTGAGTGACTTACAGAGTATAATAAAATGGTTTTTCATATTGCCAAGTGGTATTATCCCTTTTTTTTCTTGGGGAAATCCTGCATTGGATACCAATCTGCTGTGGGTGCAATAAAAAGGTTATGCCAGACTCTTACAGGCTAAAACCCCACAGTATACTTCTCTGTGCATTTAGCCGGAACCACAGGAACACTCGCACTCAACTGCAGTTCCGACAGCGCTAGGTCTTGGTGAGGCTGCGTTTCGGGATGGAGCTGAACTCTCCACCCCATTTATTATTAGGCAGAAGTAGCACATACTCCACATCTAGGCTTTCATATTTGGCGACGGATCATCCCCGAATCCTTTGTTATGGGGGTTGGAGGGTGAGATAATGCCTCTTTCAACGCCTAGGTCGCTTCTTGCGGAATGACAGATAGGTGTTTTTCTCCCGATACCGCTCTGCCGACTCTTTCTGCGCCATCTTATCCTCGCAGAAAGCCGCTCCTGCCCTCCATGACCCCTCACTGCTGATCATGACTTTAATGAAGCCAAGAAAACAGAGGTCATTTCCTATACCAATAATGAGGACTTGGCGCTGAACATCCCATGATAAGCAATGCTCTAGGGTATGCTACGCCATATCCTCGTTGCATCCACAATGATGGCACTCGGTTGTCGGCTCCCATCCGGTTATGCGGCACAGATACTTGCCGAAACATCCATGATCAAAAAGTACCTGTAACCAGTCAGAAAATCAGTGACCCGTACGGTCGTTTATCCACTCATCTAAGAGGAAGTATAGCTTCGACAGTCCTGCTATCTGCTCTGGGAAGCGGTATTATTTTTAAATTTACAGAAGAATTTAAGAATTTTTCCACATCTTATCTGGGTTATCTTATGGCATTTGAGACATCGTGTAAAAACCACTGAGATGGCTGAGGTACCTTTCTAAAACTCAATACATTAACAGCCCACTTAATGTCTCCACTGCAGGGACTCGAAGCCTTCTCACATAATGAGAGAATTGTTGCCTTAATTCACCACACTGGCCAATTGCAGGTTGGCGGATAATGCCAGTGATATTTAATTTGTTAAAACGCACACAACTCATAGTCATCATTGCGCCGAGCTCCCTAACCAAGAAGCTTTCACAGCTTCATAAGATCATTACTATAGTAAGCTATACCTTAAAAACCAATAGGGTCCTATTCATTTAGAGATAACAAAATTTTACGTAACACCGTGTGTCGCCTCCCACTCGCCTCTCGTCCTGCCGCGCAAAACACAGTGGCAACCGAGAGTCGCCATTAAAGTTTGATTCGAATCAGTGGCGGATGTTTAAAAAAATAATTCAACATACAAAATTATTGAGTGTTCTTATTTAACTTTTTTACATTATGTGCCAACCAGTGCTGTTTAAAATGGAGCAAAACTTATTTTAGGACTTTTCAAGTCTTTACTAGGCTTATTATTTTATAAATGAAAAAATTGGCTTTTATCTCTATCCCAAACATAGTTTTGCATTCATACATAATTTTAATGGTTCAGTAACACAATCGAAGTTTGATTATGTTACATACGACAAACAGTGTGATGACATTTATATGGACTGTTTCTAGTGAAAAGTTGGTTATAATTAAGTTCTCCTGCATGATTATTATTACTGCAAAATTTTATTTGTTATGACAATGTGTAGGTTGTAATTGGTGAAAGGAGATGGAAAAAGACTGTATGTTTGGTTCCTTTGTTGGAATACATATTGTTGATTGCATACACAAGGCAAAATGTTATTGGGAATATAAGGAAGCTACCACCAAATCGATGTATGGTTAAATATGAGATACCTTTAAATTGAATGCATGTGTATCAATGAAAATTGTGTTACTTCCTGGACATGATTGCTTTTAAATATCTCTTCAATGATAATATAGTTTATATTAAACTATGCCAAACAAATAATTACCAATCAGGTGTTTTTAATTAATTATAAAACAGTTAATATTTATAGTAAGTTCAAAGATACTTATTAAGATTGTTACAGCTCTAAAATAAAAACGAAACTATTTGCTTTTAATTTTTTAATTGTAAAAGAAATTATAATTTAGACTTTATTTGATAACTAAATTGTATACTTCGAAGTGTGAAGATGTAATGGTACCCAGAATAACTATAACCTATAGAATGCTTCTAGTCATATAGCGCTACATCAACAGTTTCGTGTTCCCATCGGGACACAAGCTATGGCAATTTATGCTACGCAAGCACTCCTTACAACTTCAAAGAAACTATATTGTTGCTAAATAATATTTACATTATAGATATTAGTTTGTCCTTTCTCTATCATTATGTACATAATAAGTTAATGACTTCTTCCAGAGATAAACTTGTTTGCACTTGTAATTGTAACAATTTATAATCACACTGTAGCGATATTCGTGCGTCGTGTGGTGTATCGGTGAATATTACCTGCTCATATCTCAGTGTTAGCTAACTACTGTGTCTCAATTTTGTGACTTTTTTTACTGTTGATTAAAATGGTTAATGAACGTTTCGATCATCCGTTCGAAATTTTAGATGAAGATCTTTGTAGAAATGATAAAAAAACAAGAACGGTTAACTGGTTAGGATGTGATAAATACTTTCCTCGAAAGTGCAATTTTGAAAAGTTTAAATGTAGGCAAATTATTTATCTCAAGACAATAAGTTCGTCGAGCGTTAAGAGAACGTTTGTCAGAATATTTCAAAAAATATTTAAATCGCGTCATAACGGTTACGAAACATTTTTAACCGAAGAGGAAAAAAGGTTAACCAATCAGACAAATAATCGGGATTTGGTGGAGGATATTAAATACTAATTTTTAAAGAATACAATTTACTAAAATTTTATACAGGATTCATATTTTGGAGGTGTAAACTTAGTACTTATGTGCAAAATATTTGTGTCGTTTACTTAAAAAAAATTAAAAGGATATGTATATCCAAAACCTAAAACCATCAGAGATTCTTTCAAGAGATTGTTTAAACGTTCATCTATAATAATTCTGTGTTATATATAACATATTTTTAGTGTTAGTTGTTATAATTAATTAATTTTGTCTGTCTTAACTAATTACTATATGTGTTACTGTGTTTATTGTCAAGTCCCATTTGTTTGCATTTCTGTCCTCTATTCGTTATCACATATTCTTATCATCCGTAAGTAAAGACTTCTATAAATTATATAATATACATACAAAGGATAAAGAATTACAATATGTTTCGTTTAAACGTTTTCAGGTGGTTGGATGACTATTCCGCGAGGGCTCAGCAATTGTCCCCCAGGTTTGGAGTACCTATCTATGATTGACCAAATGTTAGTGCATCAAAAAGTAGAACTACTGGAAGCTTTTGTCGGTTTCGAAACTAATAATAAGTATACCGTGAAAAACAACGTCGGCCAGAAGATGTATTACGCTGTTGAAGATAATGATTGTTGTACTCGGAACTGCTGCGGTCCCATGAGACCATTCGAAATGAAAATCATGGATAATTTCCAAAATGAGGTGATTATAATTGTTTGGTATAAATTAAGTTAAAAAACAAGTATATAAACAATTAGGTTATGCACTGTAGGAAATAGGTATCTCCACAAAAGATTTCCATCCTATTATAAATTATAAACCTCTTACACAAAAAAGCAAAAAGAATTATTAATACATTTATACATAAAAAAACCTTTATTCATTAGCAAATATTTCAAATTACATATTGACGTTAACTTTCGATTACTTTCTTAGGTTGTCTGTAAGTCTCTGGCCTAAATCTCCACTTTTCTCTGTCTTTACAAATTCTTCTCCTGTCAGCCACAGAGGTAATAACTTTTTTGTCAAATAAAATTATACATTACAGGTAATTCATTTGCATCGCCCATTAGCTTGTGACTCCTGCTTCTGTCCATGCTGGTTACAAAGCATGGAAGTGACAGCGCCTCCAGGTACTGTTATTGGCACCATTGAACAAGAATGGTCTATATGTAAACCATCATATGTGATCAAGAACTCAGCTGGTGACATTGTTCTTAGAATCAAAGGGCCATGCTGCACATTTTCTATTTGTGGGGATGTAGAATTCAATGTGAGTAAATTTTTAAATCAATTTATATCAAATCTTATGCTTGAAGGGTTTTATAGTCCCTAGAGAAAAAAATCTCTTTCTGACTTGTCTATTCCTGTAGTAGCTTTTGTGTTAATATCAAAATAGTATGTTTTATTTTGAAGACTGCAGGAAACAATAAACCATTATAGTTTTATTTATCTGTTTTCCTTTCGTAGTTTGTTCGAAATACTGTTGGGTATGCTTTAGTTACACATATAATATAAAGCCCCTGAAAGATGTGAGTATGGTTAAAAAGTATCTTGAAGTGTTATGGGTTTTATCTCCATTAAACCTAAGTTTCCAGTGTAGAAAAAAATCCAAGAAAAAATCTCTTAGTTTCTTGCACATGTATTATTCTTCATCAAGCATTTTTGTCAACATTGTGAATTTATGTTATTGATTCACGTCTTGCAAAAGAACGCCCAATTCTCAATAATTGTTGATTATATTAATGGAATATGCTTACATACATGCACATTAATACAAATTGTCCTGTCTGGTTTCTTGTGAGGGCTCCACATATCAGCGCTGCAGCATTCATTCATTCATTCGTAATATAGCAAGTGCTGAGTGGAAACCTCTTTAAGACAATGTCACAACACCCTTTAACTGTTTTTTTGTAATTTGTTTTAGTAATTGTGTCAATATTGAATAAAGTTTCTTTCTATTAAACTATATTTCCTTATACCTGAAAAACTATTCGTGTTTTGTTATAATTTTCGTATGTGTAATTTACATTATATATAAAATAGCTGTAATGCACTTTTGTTTACGTTTTTGCAGGTGTATTCAAAAGACGGCGACACTAAAGTTGGTAGGATAACCAAGCAGTGGTCGGGACTCGCCCGCGAGGTTTTCACCGATTCAGATTACTTTGGAATATCTTTTCCTATGGATCTAGATGTGAGGATAAAGGCGGTTCTACTTGGTGCTTGTTTCTTGATTGTAAGTATGAACAAGTAATTGGCAAGCATTTTTATAATCTTCAATACGCTTTATCAATAAATATGTTATAAATATGGGAAACAGAGAACTGTTCTAATTTTGGACATACAAAAAATTATATTAAACTCATCACAAAAAGTTGTGGAGAATTTTTTTACCTGTAAAACTCTTAGCCTCTTTAGTCTTGGTTTAAAATAATTTATTGATTGCAATTATTGTGCATTTTACATATCTTTTATTATACATATATAGTCCATAGAGAAAAAGTGTTACAGAACAAAAAAGACAGGTTTGAAAGAGAGTGAGGGTTTAGAGAGAGCGGCATGAACAATTTTTGGTAAATAAACTTTACATTCAAAAGATAATGAATATTATTAGCGTCATCTTAAATTAATTTCATGCATTATTTCACAAAGGACTGTTTGCAGTTTACCCAGAGGCTTCCAACATACATTTTAAATCTTAATTGTATTAGTTTGATTAATTTATGTAAACATCGATAAGAATGATGTTTGTTTCAGGATTTCATGTTCTTCGAAAAAACAAGAAATCAGAATAACCAGAGTATGCTGTAAAGGTTGTTGTGTTATCTTATACCAAGTATTTGATAATGAACATATTAATGATAAAAATGCTTTGTAATCTTATGACTATAAACTGCTTGTTCCCACTGTTGGGAGTCTTGGCCTACTCTCACGAGAGAGTAATCTTATGATGTAAGGATTTCGAATTTTCTATCTGTTTACATTATGTGTACTATATTGTAAGTCATAAAGATAAATCGTTATGCACAAACTATGCTTTAACGTTTATAATGCTGTTATTGTTATCAGCAGAGCAGTGCATTATATACAATGCAAACACATATGAAATTTTTCTACCACGAATTTTTTTTATACAAATGAAATATTTAGTTGATTTTTTGTTTAAGCCGTTTATTCTGAAATACCACTAAATCAATTAATAATTTAGATATTAATGAGTTTGTGTTTCATACTTGTGGTAATATATCTTATGGTGCCAAACTGAAAGTTCCTATTAAAATAATAGTTTTATTATTATGGATACAGTAACAGATCACACTTTCAAAATTAACAAATAGCTAATATTTAACAGTTGAAACTGAAACAAATATAACTTAAAAAGGTTGTAACACAATTTATTAATAAACTAATCTACATTTTGTTTTTAAAGGGATTTGAAGATATTATGACATTCCTCTAATAATGAATACAACAAATCGATAAATAATTACAATGTTATATATTATGTTTTAATTTTTTTTGTCGGTACTGGTGTAGTACAATTTGAGCCCAAACTGTCCATTCTTATTTACCTAATAAAACAAATTTTATCCTATTTAAGTAACGGATCAAACAAATTTCAAAATAAACGGCTCATTCAAGCTAATATAACATACCTAATAAAAGTGTATTTTAAGGATTTTTATTACTTATTACCTCAACATTAGACACCAATGGTAGAGCAAAAAACTAAAGTGATTGATGACCAAATGTCATAGTTTATCGGAACATCTAGAGCTTTCACAATTTAACAGATTAACATAAATTTTTAAAATTATCATCATTGCTTTGCCATGTTAGGTGAGGATGCCACCAACTACACTACTAATAATACGTAAGGTTATATTTAACTTGCATTTCTTTTATTAATATTTTACACAATTATACAAATGATAAATATAAAAATAATAAACTTTTTTATTATTTCATACTTTGGTAGCACATACGATTATGTCAAAGGGTCTTCTCTTCCAGTCTTCTAAAGACATAAGTATAGAAAAAGATCACTAAAAATGAGATTATGATTTCTATTACTTGCATGTTATTTTTATAAATTTAACAAAGTGCTCGAAAATTCCTTGTTATCATTATCTGCTATAGTGTTAAGTTTGAAAATATGTTTGCTGTTCAAAATATTTGACATGATATCTTTTCTGTTAATATTAGTTTCAACTCACAATTCTTTGGCAAAATATATTATAATGGAAACTAGATTTTCGTTTTAGTTGCATTGTATTATGATCAGGGGGCAATTCTAATTTAAAATGAATCTGTTTGTCGTTATTTATAAACTATATTTATTTTGATCTATCTTTATATTAATATTTTTAAGATTAACATGTAATCTAGTCTTGCTTGACACATTTATTTACAAAAGCTTTCGACGGCGTATAACTTTATAACTATTGTCAGTTTTTTACATGTATACTAACATTTTTTTTAATAAACTGAATACTCAAACATTTGCTTAGATTATTTCCAAACCTACCAATTCTTGTTACCTGTTAGTGGCATGTTGCTGTTGGAGGAGGTCATCCAGTTATCTGGGTGTTATCTCAAATAGTTTTCCAATAATAATGTGTTACTGAGGTAATGAAAGTTAACAATATCAATGTGATGGGCACAATTTGGTGTTAAATGTATCACTATCACTAGGTTAATGTGGTGCTAAAGATAATTATATAAATATTACCCTCTGTTAAGCAATGAGCGCTGTGTTACTGCCTACCCCCCCTAACTGATGCCACATTGGCAGTCCAATACCAATACTGCTGAGGGCAGTTGTCACTAACCATCAGGTGAAAATAAGGGTCGTTACGCCGCCAAAATGAATTAAAAAATTATCAATTATGGATAATATGGATAGACCTTAAGGAATAAAAGTTAGAAGCTAAATTTTATGTACTTAAAATGTGATATTTCACTATTAATATATTATCAAGCAATTAAAAATACCAATTCTATAATTTACATGCAGCTTGCATCGAAACATTTAAACAAAGTACTGTAGGTAAATTAAATATAAACATTTATTCACATTTTCATTACAGTTCAACATTCAATTTCATATTAGTCTTTAATATTTTATTTAATTCAAACATTCTCTTATTTTCAAGTATACATACAAATTATCTTTTCGAGCCTTTTTTCTCTGAATTAAAAGACACAATAGTACACAATGACTCTTCGGCTTGTTGTAGAGTAATGTTAGCAAAACTCCCTTCTCCAGATTCTGCACATTTTCTTATTGAATTTATTTTTTGTTTCTGGACATGTTTATGAATCACATTTGATTTAGCCAAAGATGAAAAGATTTGATTTTTCCCAGGACTTTTTACACTTGTCTCATCTTGATTAATAGCAGGTTTATTAATCTATTAACAATACAAAAACAAGATAATTAAAATTAAAAATAATAGTATGTTGTACTAGTCATCTATACTAATATTATAAAGCTGAAAAGTTTGTTTGTTTGAACGCGCTAATCTCAGGAACTACTGGTACGAATTGAAAAATTGTTTTTGTGTTGAATAGGCCATTTATCGAGGAAGGCTTT
>DWHU01000561.1:0-17633 GCA_018247975.1 Parides photinus | reverse complement strand
ATCAAACATAGTGTGCGAGCACGCGTGCCGACGCGGCCAGTACCTGGTCGATGAGGTCCTCGAGGCGCGCGCGCGCGTGCAGCTCGCGCGGCGGCACCGGCAGCGGCGCGGTGTCCGCGGGCGAGGCGGGCCGCGAGACCGACGCCGCGGCCGCCGAGCACGCCGCCACCGCCGCCGACAGCCGCGCCTTCTCCGTCTGCAGCCGGTTGTGCAGCCCCTGAAAACAACACAACTCCAGTAACATCACACATCACTACTTGCGTATATTATTCATGCTCTCCTTTCTTTTTTTGGATATTAATATCCACTCGTTCTCCTGTGACAAAGAAGATAATCAGCGTCGGAGTGCCGGGAGTGGCCGAACACAGAAAGTGCCCGGTCTGTAACCTCCCTTTTATATAGCAATGCTCGAGGGCCTCTTCAGAAGGCTCGGCTCGGGCCGCTACTTCATTTCATTAATTATTCACCGGGCTGGGACTCTACGTTTCAGATCCCATTAGTTATAATTTATCTGTGATATCTACAGAATTGTGAGGTTACATTTCTGTAATTCGTTTCAATATTGATGTCTTTGAGAAAAATATAGTATACACCGTCTTACTTTGTGATTGATTGGCAATTTTATTAAGAACTTTATATTTATAATCATCATGTTGAGTCTAATAAAGTACAGCGTAATATTCCAGCAGCTGCTGGCACCGGATTTTACTGCAAAATTACACCACTTACCCTAGCTTTGTCCAGAAGATCCCGGCCGTGCGCCAGGCCGTCGACCGGCACGTCGAGCTCGGTGATGGCCGGCTCGCATTCGTCCAGATTGTTCAAGATGCTCTCTAGGGTGTCCTCATATTCTTTAAACTTAGCAAGACCTTCTCTGAGACGTCTCTCGATTTGAAGTGCAGTCGCAAGAAGACTCTTGTGGCTGTCGTTGACGTTCTTCAGCTGCTTGCCAACAGTGTCGCGCACCGACGGTGTAGTCGCCTCGTATCGTTCGATCTGTGCTCGCCCTTTCCCTTCTAGCTCATCGAGAGTCGCGCGGTACTTCTGGATGTCGTCCAGCAGCACGGCGTGCTGCGCGAGTTGTTCTTCAGTCTGTTCTCTATTAGCGATATAAAGAGAATTGTGCGCCATAAGTTGAAATGAGACCTGCAAAAGCCACTTTTCAGTGTCTTGCAAAGACTGATGATATTGATTATAGTCTTTTATCTCATTCTCCAGCTCTGCTTTCTTTGCAGCACATTTGGCTTTCAACGCGTTACATTTCTTTTCGATATCAATCACAGAGTCCTTGACCACCGGTTTCTTCGCCCAGCTACTGAGCTCTGCAGCTTCACCTTTAAGTCTGTCTAACTCTGGTTTCTTGTTATCGATTTCGTCTTCAATGTGCTTATACTTCTCCAGTAAAGTTTTCATTTCACCCAGCTCGCCGCCGGTCGGTGGCACTTTGTCTAGATTTTGCTCGGTGTGTCTAATCCATTGGTTGAGTTTGTTCTTAGATTCCTCGAAGTCCTCCCACTTCCCGATAGCAGCTTTAAGTTGTGCCGTTATAGAGTTCAGGTCAATCTTGAGTTGATCCCAGCTCTCCTGGAGTACTTGCACATCGTTGCGTAAACTGTCCTGCTCTTCCGGCGGCGTGTTATTAAGAGCTTTTTTGAATGCTTCTTGCAAGACGACCAAGAGATGATGGCCCTCAGTCATTCTGTTACTAACTAACTTCACAGTTTCAAGTTTGTCTTTTGTTATTTCGATGTCTCCTACTCCTATGGAGTCTTGCACTGTGCCGTGAGCTGTCTCTAACCAGTGCTGAATATCTTCCTTGGCTTTTATGAACTCAGTATGATCAGACAGATTCTTCTCGCCATTAGAAACCAAGCTCTGGATCTTGGTCAACAGAGAAGTGTATTCAGTTTGCAAATTCACGGTTTTGTCGCGCACCCAAGCGCACGCGCTTAGCTCCATGAGATTTTCGCACCTGTCGTTAAGTTCTTCCAAAACGTGCTTGTTCGCCAAAGCTTGTGCAAGTAAGTCCTGTAAATTAACGGGTTGTAAAATATCATGGACATACTTTTTATTTATCATTCAAATATTTTGACCAATTAAACATTACTCCAATTTACAATACGACGTTAAAGACAGTGTAACCACAGATATTCGAACATGATTGCATAGAAGCTGTCGCAGTGACAGAAAATCTTTCAAAAACATGTTTATATAACACATCGTTTCCCACCAGTAGTTACGTTTATAGTGTAATTATAACATATTATTTAATATAAGAGTTAATAAAACAAAAGTTGTTGCTACAGTACATAAACGCTGTCTAGAACAATGACCGGTAGAGCATTGACTTTTTTATTTTTACTAATACACTATCTCGTGCAACGTATGCCATCCTATTTATCGCCAAACTTTTACAAGCAATTCTATTACTTACCATTAGGTAAATGTTTTCCTTGTTATATCAATTCGTCTATTAATAAACATATTATCTTGAAATGATTTAATTCTTATTTATACATGAATACTTACGCGACACTTGTCCAGATATTCCGGAGTGATCTTATCAACCTTCTGAACATTATTCAATTTGCCTTCAAACTCTTTCACCCACTTGCTCATCTTCTCCGAAGTTTCCAAAAAGTCTGACCAAGCAGACAGGCACTTCTCAAGCAATTTCTTGGTGTCCTTACAAATATGTTGTAAATTCTCCCATTCTATCTTCAGTTGCTTTATCTCTTGATTGATATTATCTTTTCCTTCATTGCCCGTCGTTTCAAGAACAGCTTCGCTAAGTTCTATAGCTTTTTTGAGCAAAGCTTCTCCTTTGGGCAGTGATTCAATAATTTTGTTGACATTCTTTAGTTTTTTCTGTACATCTTTCTTCTCTCCGTGCGAGTCAGAGCATTGCTGGATCTCTATCTTGCAGTTACGTATCCAGTCGTAGAAGTTATCGTACGACTCTTTGTAGTGAATATGAGAGTTAACGTAATCTTCGAGTTTCTGAAAAATAAGTAATTTTGGTAAGAAAACAGGGTTGCGAATGTTAAAGCGTGCTTGCCCAAATACTATATGCTCTGTTATCAGTCGGAACTCGCAATGTTGTTATTACGGAAGATTTACGACATGATAATAGGAATTGAAAAAACTACCATCAATTGAACTCTATAGCATCTTCGTATTACAAGGCTAGCACCTGGCGTACTATAGTATAGTAGCGCAGTAGCGTTGTAACGCTACTGTACGCTACTGTAGTAGTACACAGATTATAAAAAGATGTTATGAAATGTTTTATGTACCTCACCCAAAATACGCTTTTCCTATTTATCTGTTTGTTTAATAAATACTTACGCTGATCATATCATTGACTGTTTTTCTTATATTTTCATATCTCTTCAGTGTATCTTCAATATCTTTTGACTTCAGGGAGGCGTCCTCAAGAAGCTTTTCATTAAGTTTATTGACAAGATCCTTGTGTGAATCTATGTCCCTATTGAAGGTCTTGAACTTTTCCAACTTGGCCTTCTTTTCCGATAGATCATTGAGGAGCGAGTCATCCGATTGGATCTTTTGATCAATATCTTCAAGCCACTCGATCAAGAGTTTATGAATCTAAAGAAAGCAATATTTTATTTATTGCAACTGGTATATAATAAAATTTTGTTTCATTTGAATTACTTTAATTGAATTGAAGCATAGACTACAAACACATTTTTTGTCATATGATTAGAATTTATGCTTACCTTAGAAATATCATCGAACTGCGAAGCTCTGCTTGTCAACTTGTTTCTAACTTCTTGCAGGTCAGCAATGAGCTTATCAAACTCTTGCTTCAAATTGTCCGTGTCCTCTTGGATCTTCGCTGCGCCAGTCTGCTCTGTGTTCATTATCACCTTCTCTTTTAGCTCTAGAAGGTATCTGAGCTTGTTTTGACCCTGCTCCAAGGATTGACGAAGAAGTTTAACTGTATTTAACTTATTGTTAACTTCTTGAAGGTTATTCGGAATATCGGCGCATTGGTTCAGCTTCTCGCGAGTCCTGTCCAACCAGTCCTGACATTCTCCGTACAGAGCGTTATGTTGTTGATGTTCCTGGCAATTTGATAATGATTGTTATAAATTTAGACATATTATAATAAAAATACCATAACCAAAATGAGCTGTTCTGGCTGTTTGAAAACAGTATACCTGATAATGCAGCTCCAGTCGCTTCATGACCTCCTTAGCTAATGACAGCAAAGCGTTGTACTTGGTAGTCAGCTGGGTAATACCGTTAGATATCCTAGTATCGGCACATGTCTCCAGAAGTGTCTGTGCGCGCATGTTTAATTTGTCCAGCTCAGCTTGCCAGTCGAATAAAGTTTGTAGGTGCTCCTAAATGTAAACATTATTTAAAATATCTGTTTGTTCTGTTTTTGCATATTTTATTAACATGAAGTATTTACGCAGTATAATTTGAATAATTCATGACAAGGGATTTGTAGTAGATGATTAGTTAAACAGAACTTTTAGCATTTAAACTATAAACAGTAAGCTTGTTAAATATGTGTAGGAAATCTGCCTTTTTTTTAATTATTACCTGGAATTCTTCAAGTACGACTTTCTTCAGCTCCAGGCTGTTCTGCAATTTGTTAAATGATTGCACAAGTTTTTCAGTCTTTGACAACCAGTCCAAGGCTTCTTTGTATTGCTCTTCATACTCCGTCCATTTGACGATACCTCCTTCGATCAAGGCTTTAGTGTTATTTAATTGCTCTCTGTAAACAAACGTTTTTTTTAATAAGCTTTAATTTTACTTAAATAACAAATTTTAATAAAGTTGTACCAAAAGTACAAAGAGAGTGCGAAACTTTTTTTAAAATACTCACACGTAGGTATCGAACTCTTCCTGCAAAAGAGCCACTTCTTCCTCAATTTCCTCTCTGTCTTCGTCATCGGCAAGACCACATGAAATTTCTCCCAGCTCGAGAGCCTTTTGCAGCTTTTTCTGACCCTCTGGTAATTCGCTTTCTAACACTTTAAGTTGTGATATTTTGCTACTTAGCGATTCTTTGTCTCCAGTCGCATCGGAGCATTTGCCTAGTCTTTCCTTAGCGGCTCTGATCCACTGGACGAAGTCTGTACCAGCATCAATAAACGCTTGATGTTGTTCGACGGTCTCTTTCTGTTTCTCGTATAAATCTTTAGCCTGTTTTGATAGTGTTTCGTATTTGCTGGTAATTTCAGAGGCTGGAGCTTGTTGCATTAATTCTGAAGCCTTAGAAGTTACAGACTGTATCATGGGTTCAAACGAAACGATATCTTGAACAATATTGTTTGTTTGACGAAGTGTGGCTTTTCTTTCACCTAAGCTTAAACCCGTAGTAAGTCCTGTAGGGCGATCCTGGACTTTTTTAGTTTTAGCAAGTTTTTGTTCGCACACTTCCTGTAGTTTAGCCTCTCGATCCGAAATCCATTGTTGAAGTTGGGAGTAACTAGAGCTATAATCTGCCCATTGTAACAAAGCCGTTTCCAAATGAACTTTGGCGGTTGACATTTTCTTAACTAGTCGGTCCCACTCATTTTGCAAGTCCTTTAATTCGGTGTTTATTTTGTCCTTTCCATCCGATCGAGTATTTCTCAAAACTTTTTCTCCGCTGTTGACGGTGGCGTGTACTAAATTTTGTCCTTCTTCACGACGTTTTAAGAGGTCTTCGATTTGTTCTAAACGTTTTTGCAAGGCTTCCTTGTTGCTGTTGCTACCAGCATCGCTTCCGCTGCGCGTGATCTCCCAAGCGTCATCGATCCATTTCTTTGTTTTTACGTAATTATCATCGTAGTTTTGGTGTTGCTCATAGTTAGTTTCTACTTTTTTTAGAACATCATTGGCCATGTTCACAAGAACTTGGTATCTTGAATTAAGATGACGCAACTGGTTGTTAACGTAAGTATCGAGATGCGAAGCAAGAAGGCCGGCTGCAGAAGTGTTAAATTTTTCTATATCAGTCTTGCCTTTTTTAAGCTGATCAACGATTTCTTTTACTTCGTTAACTTGAGCCCCCTTTTCCTTTGCAGTACCGAGCAACGCTAGCTTGTGATTTTTGATTAGAATTTCTTTTTGTTGTAACCAATCTGAGAGACGTTCGTATTCGTCCTTGTACTCTCGCCACTGACTAATAGTATTTTCCAATTGATTTTTCTGTTGTTTGATCTCATTGAAAAGAGTATCGAAACTTTCTTTGAGAGCTTTCATTTCATTCTTAATAGTAGTCTGTCCTTCAGACGAAGTGCTAGCTAAAACAACCTCTCCAGTATGTTGCAAATGCTCTAGTAATAATTCTCCCTGAGCTTGCTTATTAATAAGGGCGTCTAATGGAGTAACAGCGTTCTCAATTGCCAATTTATCACTTAAAGATTTTGATTTTAAGGATGGGACCTTTTCTCTCGCTCTACTTAACCATTGAATGAGTTCATCGTGCGCCTCTTTATATAAACGGTGATCTTTATATTGTTCTTCTCGGTCAGAAAGCAGTTTTTTAATTTTATCGTAAAGTGAATCAAATTTATTCAGAGATTCTTGAGCTCTTGTTGCTGCTGGATTTTGTTGTCCACTAGTAATCATTTCATTTGCTTTAGCTTTCAACGTATCAACGTCTAATCGATCACAGCGAGCTTTTTCTTCAACTTCTTTTAGTTTTTCTAATTGTGCTCGCTTATCGGACATTGAGCTTTCAAAGGGTGTTAACTCCGCTAACATGTTCTCAAGCCAGGAATTACTTTTGTCGACAAATTGGATTTGCTCTAAGAAACCAGCCCATTTAGTGACAGAATCGTCTAATATATTCTTGGTTTCTATCATTCTTGACAATAATGCAGACCATTGCTCTTGCAATGTTACCAAAGAGTTATTAATGGCTTCGTGGCCAGCAGGTGCAGTATTAGCCATCACGTTTTGTGCTAATTCAACTAACGACTGTACTTTCGTAAATCCTTCATCTTTAGATAGTAATAGATTTTGTATAAGAACTAATTTTGTTTCTAAATCATCTTGGGAACATGAGCTCAAATCGGCGCAAAAGTCTAATTTGTCTCTTAACTCTTCAATCCATTGCGAACACTCGGCAACGTTAGTAGTAAACTCTTGATGTGTTTTCACGTATTGCTGCCATCTATTTGTCAAATCTTTAACTTTTTGAGATAATGTTTGATATTTAACAGTGAGATCTGATATTTGAGAACCCCGGGGGCCTAACATACCTGTATATAGATGTTGCGCTTTTTCAGTAATATTATCAATTTCAAGTTCCTTAGCTCGAACTTCTCCTTGTAGCTCTTGGAATTTATTATACTGTTCTTGTTTTTCACTTAAAGTGGCTTTAAGATCTACAGCATGTATTTGATTATCAGTATTTCTTATCCATGCCAGACATTGATCTTTCATATTTTCGTATTCATTCCATTGCTGAATTTTATTTTCTAGGCCTTCTATTGTTTTATTAATAAAAGATACTAATCCCTCCCATTCCTGATGCGAAGCGTCAATTTGATTTCTAATATTAGCTTGCCCACTGCTTATAGTACCAGGCAAAACCTTTTCACCTAATGATCGTATTTTGTCTATCCTATTCTTTTCTTCGGGTAGATTGACTTGTAACGATTTTAATTTTTCACAATTGCTACTTAAAGCAACCCTTTCTAAGTTCACATCACCCCATAATTGAGCCGTGTTATGAGTTGCTTCTACCCATTCCTGAAGATCCATAACAGCTTTAGTATATTGTTGATGGTTATTAACAATAGCTTCATATTGTTCAACAAAAGATTTTGCACGTGCAAGAATAATATCGTGTCTTTTTTTGAGTTGATTTATCTCTTTTGTGATGTCTTTTGTTACATCTGGCAGACTCTGAGAACGAATTTCTAAATCACTAATATCTTGTTGATGGGTGATAGCATCTTGAAGAAAGTTTCTATATACATTAAGTTGATTCCGTTTCTCGTCTAATGTAGCTTTCAATTCGATTTCTTTAGGGAGGTTCTTCTCTGCAACCGTTAGCCATTGCTGGACGGTTTTTAAATTATCTTCAAATGATGACCATTTGCTAAGTTCAGAGTCTAAATCTCTTTCGGCCTTAGTGATACTGTCATATAAATTATCAATCGCTTGTTGAACGTCTTGTAATTGTTGTTCAATTAATTCCTTTCCTTCAGGCGATGTAGAAGGATATAACTTCTCTCCAAGTTCAACTGTGTTATTGACTAAAAGAGTAGCGTTTCTTTGTTGGCTCAACAAATCATTCAAACTTTCCCGCTTGGCGTTAATACCCTCAGGAGTACTTGACACTGTTCTCTGGCATTCTTCGAACTTCTGCTGTGCGGTCTTGATCCAATCTGTGCACTGATTATATTTACCTTGATATGCCATGTGATCGTTTACCGCTTGCTGACATTTCTTTACTAGCTCTTTAGCCGTCGAATGCACAGATTGGAATCGTGATGTCATCTGTTGTAAATTCATCGTAATTCTGGTGTCATTACAATTTTCAATTAAATCGCTAAATTCGTCAGATAACTTATCAACATCATTCTCTGTTTTTTTGAGATTAGCCAAGATTGCCTGAAAAAAATATTAGTTTATTCATTAGTTATTGAGATTTCGTAAACGTGGCGTTATTTTTAAACTAATCTACGACAACTACAATTAGTATAGTCATATAGAAGGTGGTGTGAAGTGTGACATTATTATACCAATAAATGATTCCAATCATTTATAAAATAATTATGATTTTACCAAAACCAAAAATTTTTGTTAGTCAACACCCTTTAATTAAATATAATAATTAAAAGTAAACAAACATTATAGTTTTAAGGTACCCTCTTGTTAGATTCTAAAACAAACTAATTTCTGTGATATTACATACTACTGAAAATTATAGTAACTTTTAGAGTGAGAAAGAAAACATGTTTCCTTTTGATAAAATCTTACTTGGTCCAAGGCTTCACCCAAACGTATGACCACATTCAAATCGTTTTCGTGACTATTAATAGCCTTACACAAATCCTGTTCAACATATTATGGGATTAAATTTTATGTTTTTTATGTATGACAAAAAATATTTTAATACAAACATACCTGATATTTGTTAAGTTGGTCTACTTTTTCCTCCAGAGTAGCTTTGGGTGTGAAGGTTTTTAAGCTCATTTCAGTATCGCTAAGCCAATGCTGAAGACGCTCATTGGCGCTGTCAAATTCAATCCATTGCTGTATTTTGTCTTCAATACCGCGCTTAACATCGTGAACAGTAGTTGTAAACTTTTCGAGATCAGCTTTAAGTAGACTTAATTCACGTGACATACTATCTTTACCTCTAGGAGACAATTTCGCACTGTTACTCTCTATCAGATCTGATAGAATTTTCAGTTTGTTACTACCAGTTGGGATAGCATCTAGTAACTCCTGAAGTTTTACCAATTTGCCCTGTAAAGCAGCCTTATTACCAGTAAAATCCGAAAGAAGGTGCAGACGATCCCACAAGTGTTTCTGGTAGTCTTGTAAAGATTTTTGCTGATCTGAAAAATTTTGATATATTTCAAAAGTCCTTTCGTGTTGGTCGATAATAGCAGACAATCTGCTAGTCAAAGCGTTGTATCTATCCCAAACTGATTGTATAATAGCTGTCATCTCATCACTCTGTTCTTTGCCAGTGTGCAGAGTAGATGCTACACTTTTGGCTTTTTCTGTTACAGTTTCAATTACTCGTTTATGTGAATAAATTTCTTGTAAAAGAGTTTTATTTTTAAGAAGTTTAGATTTAATTTCTTGCGCTGAATTCAAAACTGCTTTTTCTTCACTTTCAACTAATTTTTCTTTTTCATCTAACCACGACAAAGTTTGTTGTAACACTTCTTGATAACTAGACCATTGCAGAGTTTGAGATTCGTATTCTTTCTGCTGTTGCAAAATGCTATCATTTAATTTATCCCAACGTTCTCTTAAGGCTCGAATTTCAGAACGGATATTTTCTCTGCCGTTTGCTGCAGTTTCGGGCAAAACTTTATCACCAGCTGTAGTCAAAATACCCACTTTATGTTCCCCATTGTCTCGTTCAAGCAAAAATACTTGTAACTTGCTGCCTTTGTCCTCAATACTTAACTTATCTTCTTTGGTTATCATGTGCGACAGCTGCTCCTCTAAAGGATTTAACCATGCATCAAATTCGTTGCGTAACTGAATATATTTTTTATGATCAGCAACAACTTCGGACCAATGATTCACGATATCTTTAGAAATCAGGTGCAACTGCTGGTAACGGCTACTTATTTGTGTCACAAGAGGCTTTAGTCTCTCTACACCACTTATTTGAATGAGACTATGTGAGTCATCAACAAAAGCATCGATATCCTTTTCTTTAGCATGTATATCATTACGAAGATCGACATATCTTTGTAACTGTACTTCTTTTTCTTTTAAAGTAGAGCAGAGTGCTTGGTCACGACATTTAGTTTCCATGTCCTTCAACCATTCAGTAATTGTCTCTATAGAAGAATCAAACTTATTCCAAATTTCTAACGAGTGCTTCAGTTTTTGTTCGGAGGATCCAATGCTGTCAATAACGTTACGGAGTTGAGCATGTAAGTTATCAATTTCGCTTTTGATTGCGATGTTACCAGGTTCCGAAGTACTTTTACTAACCGAGGCGAAAATGGCACGCATTTCATCTAGTTTACTGCAGCCAACCTTTTCAATATCTTTTAACGCTACAACGGATTGTAGTTTTCTAATAATTTCAGGTTTTTCACCAACAGTATTTTCGCAATCGAGCACTTTTTCTGATTGTGAACTTAACCACTCCTTAAATTGTTGAATATGACGAGTTAAATCTTCGTGACGTTTTACACAATCTTCTAAATTGTCTTGTAAGTTCTGAGATTTAGTGACAATGTTTTGAAACAATTGTTTTATTGATTGCAAATAGACGTTCAATGACGCGTCATGTGTTTGATCGACAAGTTGTTGAGCTTTATCACAAACGGATTCAACAAGTTGCTGATGAGCCATTATTTCCTGGTGCATTAACTTATGGTTCTGCAGTTGTGCTTTCTTCTCTTCCAAAGAGGCCTTCAATTCAGTATGACGCTGCATAGCTCTTTCAACGTCTTTGAGCCATTTCGTTAGTTGTTCTTGTGCTAAAGAAAAATCAGAAAATTGTAAAAGACATTGATCAAGTTTATTAACAGTTTCTTGAAAACTATCACCGAAACTATCCCACAGGGTTCTAACTTTTCTAATCTTTTGCCGAATCAATTCTCTGCCATCGGGACTTGTGTGAGAATATAATTTTTCGCCTAAACTAAGAAATTCTTCAAAGGCAGGTGTCTTTTTATTTCTTGTCTCATAAAGCTCTTTGGCTTTATTTTGTTTTTCTTGCAAAACAGCGTAGTCTCCAACGATTTCATTTAAATCTTGAAGTTCTCCAAGCATGTTCATTAACCAGGTTTCCATATCATTATAGTCTTTTTCGAAAGCACTGTGCTCTGACACAAAAACTTCATATTTTGATATTATTTCGTTTACAAGATTACTTAAAGTATGGTATCGTGTAGCTAATTTTGATGTTTTGGTAGTAAGTTCTGATTCGCTTGCAACACCTTTGTTATTCGTCAAATTCACGAAATCTCCATTCCTCGAAGCTAGTTCATTACGTATTTCTTTTACCTTTTGTAAATGACCAATTTTAGCTTCAAGATTATTTTTAAGACTTTGATCTCGTAATAGATTTTCTTTTACTTTTAACCATTCTTCGAGTTCATCTAAAGTTTTCTGACTCTCATTCCATTGTTTTAACATTTCTTTTAATTTTGCGTCTTGTTCTTCACATTGCGTGGCAAACTGATTCCAAGTCGTTTTTAATTGTTCGTACTCACTAATAAGTACGGGATGTCCATTTGCGCTTGTATTTTCTAAAACGGTATGTAGTTGTAATTTCAAGTCGTCAAGAACATTCTGAATGTTTTGCGCTTTTGACGTTACTTTTTCAATAGCTGATATTTTAGAGTCAACATCATCTTTTTGCGTAACAACACTGTAAGTTAACATGCTGTTTTCAGCAACAATATGATTGAGTCGATCACGTGTGTCTTCAAACATTTGTACATATTTTTCATGGTCTTGAACATGTGATTCACATGCACCTATTCTCTTAGTCAGTTCCTTAGACATTTCTTTATATTTTTCGATAATTTTAGATAAACTTTTTTCTGCCTCTTCATCTGGCATCAACTTAATTTTCTCGGTAAGCTGCGAAAGCATAGACTCATGTAGTTCGACTTCTTGATGTAATATTTTATTTGTATGAAGTTGAGCCTTCTTTTCTGGTAACGTGGAACACAACTTGAAATCACCTAATTCCTTTTCTTTATCACTTATCCATTTCTGTACCTGATTAAAGGTGTCGTCGAAGGACGAGCGTTTATTTATTGTTGTTTCAATATCTTTTATGACATTATTCAATGAATCAACAGATTCCTCGAAATAATTCCGTAGAGATCTAAGTTCATTTCGAACTTGTTCACGGGCTTCTGGGTTGATGCCACTGAATAAAGCTTCTCCAGATTCAATTGCATTATTTAACAATTTTTGACCCAAATCCTTGTTTTCGCTAAGTTTCTTGACTTGTGCTAAATCAGCTGCAGAAGGTTTAGCATGTTTACTCATTGCAGCCAAATCTACAATTTTTGCGTTTGCGTCTTGAAGCCAATTTTTGAATTCCACAATGGATTTGTCATACTTTTCTCTGTTGTTCTTCAGGTCTTTAAGCCTGTTCAAGTGATTTTCCATAAACTTAATTACCGTCTGGTATCTACTTACTAAGTGGTTAATATATTGCAATACGCGTGATTCAGGATTACTCGATAATATCTTCTCTCCAATTTCAGTCAATTTCTTAACTTCATCACCATAGTTCTTAACGTCATTGTTAAGATTTTCTATTTCCTTTATTTTGTCGTCAATTTCGTTTAAATTAAGAAGATTAGCTGCTTCTATCCTTACTAGATTTTCTTTGTCTTTTAACCACTCTGAAACATTTTCTAATAATTTTTCGTATTCTTGCCAGGCCGCAATGTTTTCTTGCAGTCTATTCTTTATTTCTTCATAATTCGATGTTAATACGTCTAGGTTCTTTTGTGCTTTTTCTGTTTGGAAAGCAGCTTCTTGAGCAGAGGCGGGTTCAGCTACAGCTTTTAGTATTTCACATGCTTCTTTTAATTCCTTGACTCTTTTATTGCAATCTGTAATGCCGCTTTCAACATCAATAAGAGCAGCTGTTTTTACTTCTAAATTGTATTTATCGCTTGACTCGTCTGGTACGCACCATCTTGTTTTATCGTCTAAAATCTTTAAATTTCTATTAAACATACTGAGTTTATCAGTAAAAAGTTTTTGTAAGAAAGTCAATAGAGTTATTTCAGTTTTGTTTGCATGTATCAACACACTTTCAAAACGTTTTTGTAGGGTTGTTAGTTCTTTAGGTACTAATGATTCGTAGAAACCTGGATAATTTGCATTCATTTCAGATACATTTTGGGAAAGGTTATCAATTTCATCACTTAGATTTTGCAATTCTACTTTACAAGCTTGGCATTTCTTTAACCGATCTAATATTTTTGCATTATCACCAGACATATCGTCACACTTTATAATATCATCCCTAATTTTACTAATATTATCAGAGAGACGTTTTATGTTCTCTTTTAACTTATTTTCTTTTGTCCCTAGAGACGAAACTGCGCTTTCTAAATTATCAGCCAAGGTTTGCAAAGCATCAAATTCATTGTCTAGATAATCTACAATAGAAGAAACCTGTCCCAAAGGTATATTTTTATTCAAATTAGTGATCTGTTCACATTTTGCTTTTATACTATTTTTAAGCCCGATATATATTGGTAGCTCTTCTTTATATTTCGTGAGATGGTTTTGTCCAAATCTTATTTCTAAATTATCACAAGCGTTTGACAAATTTTGTCCAGTTTCACTTAACCAGGTAACAACTTGATTCTTCGTGTCATCAATTTGTCGCCAAACCAGAAGTTGAGACTCCAAATCTTGAATTCTCTTAATAATGGCATCGTTCTCTTTTTCCCAATTTGTTTGAGATTCTAAAAATGCATTTTCTAAAGGACTAGTGTCAAACCCTCCTAATGTAGAAGCTTGTTTCAGAACAGATTGTTTGATGACATCCATTTGATCTAACAATCCCTTAGATCGTTTTAGAATTTCATATGATTTTCTAGCCTTATCCAACGATTGAGCAGTTTGTACGTAATCATTAGGAGTATCCTTACACTCATTGTGTAATTGTTGAGCTCTGTTCATTTCTCTGTCAAAGGCAACGGTAAAATTTTTTAACTCTTGCAATGTTGATGATAGTAAAATGTATCTATTCTTAGTGTCGCGCACTGAATTAACTACTTGATCCCAATTATGATCAGCCGCAGATAAAGAGTTTTGTATTGTACCCATATTAGATTGATCTTCTCTCATTAAATGTAAGCCCTCTTCGCGCAGTTCTTTTCTTATCGATTGTTTCTCTTTGAGTTCTATATCTATTTTATCCAATTGTTCAGATAAATCCTGAATAGTAGCTTCCGTCAAAGGTACAGGTTTTTGTGCCATCTCGTTCAAAGTTGATTGTACATTGTGCAAAACTTCAGAAACTGCTTTATGTTGCAAGTTGAATTTGTCCCATCTTGCACCTACTTTCTGTACCAAATCTCTTTTAGATGTAACTTGATTTAGCAAAGTTTCTGCTTTAACTTCAATTTCTTTTACTAAACCTGTTGGTGAAATTATTCTTCCAGTGTTTTGGTCTGTCACTTTGACTTTGGATGGTCCATCGAGTAAAATGACATTGCTCTTCCACTCCGGTACTTTTGTAATAACATTAACGAGCTCTTGTCGCAATGCTTCATAACTTTCAGGTGTTAATTTTGGTCCATCAATTTGATATTGTATATGACCCAAGTGTTGTTTTGTATCTTCGTACCAATTGAGTAAGTCAGACCATTTTTTTAGGATGGCTTTATTTTGTTGAATATTTGATTCGATTAATTGATAATGTTCCGCGATATTGGAATACGTATCACTTAAAGTGCGTGATTCATCGGGATGCGACATAAGCGTCATATTTTTCACCTCGTTATAAATATCTCCGAACTCGGGTGCCTTTGCTGCATGCTCTTGTAGAAGTACGTGCATCGATTGTAACGACGGCTCTACTTTATCGGCACTTACTTGGTCAAAACTTTCTGATTTTCTCTTAAAATCTGTTATCCAATTGTCAAAGTTATGAAGTTTAGTCAGAAATTCTTGACGAACAATTATTTTATCCGAAAGTTCATTTATCTTATTTCGGACCGTTTCGGCGAGATTATTTGTTCGATCTTTAATATCTGTAACTTTATTTTTCAGTAAATTAGCTCCATCTGGTTGAATGCTATGACAAATGTTGTCACAAGTCTGTGATAAGGAGATAATTTTGGCCTGTTGCTGCGATATTTCATTACCAAATGATTTTAGTTTATTTAACTCCCTGTCTAATTTTTCAACTTGTGGTGTCTCTACGTTTACATTACGGCTACTAAGAAGTTTTTCTCCATTTTCAATCCAGGATTCAAGTTTATCGGCTTCTCTTTCAAAAATTTCCCAATTAACAATAAGTTTTTCCAATTTGTTGTTCCACTGATCGGCTTGATCATGAACTACAGCCCAACGAGAATGAATAGCATCAACTTCATCAGGTGCACTTGTTTTACCTGATAGTTGATGGCTAACACTAGACAAAATCTGCAAATTCATTAATTGTTTTTCAGAATCAATAATTAACGCACGAGATTGTTGTTGTAATTGCTGTGCTTCGGGTAATGTAATAGGTTTTGGTACGTCGCCTAATTTAATCTCTGCTTCTTCAATCCATGGTTTTATTTCAGCAACCCCTTTTTGATACTTTTGCCAGCTTGCTAAGTCATGCTCTACTACTTTGGTTTGATGTTCTGTAGATCGTTGAAGATCTGCAATCATCTTCTCTAGCAATGCTACTTCACCTTTAAGTCTGTTAGCGTCTTGCACACGATGTTCGACAGCTAATTTAGTTCCTTGATCTGCAACGTTTTTGATAATGTCAAGTTTTTCTGATATTATTTTCTGCAGTTTTTGTGATTTTTCAACCTTTTCTTCGGGAGTGATATTCTCTGAACGTATCTCTGATATTAACGCCGGACTCTCTTTTTTGATCCATTCTCGAACATGTTCTAATTTGCGTTCGACTTTAATCCATTCTTCGTTGAACTTCTCCAGATGCTCGACCTTGGTATGAACTTCGTCTTGAACTCTTTCTAGTTTCCTTTCAATTGTTTCTAAGTCTTTTTCAATAATTGGTTTGGATTTGTTGGCTGTAAGTGATTGTAGTTCAGCGTAAGACTTTTGCAACTGAGGGAGTCGTTCCATCTTAGCTTTTTCCAGATCATCGTTAATTACTTTTGTTTCATGTAACTCACGGCTAATATTACTAACACCTAGCTCTAGACCAGGATGTGCAACATAGCTCTCAATTTTGTTAATATCAGATAGCAATTCCTCTTTCTGGTATTCATAGTTTGACCAAACCTTCTGTGTATCACGAAGTTTGTCGAGGCGGTCTGTTGAAGATTCATAAGCTGTATTCCATCCAGATTCTAAGTTCCGAACATCCTCTCTTACAAAGGCTGGCGCGTTAGCGTCTTTAATAAGTTCCTTGCCACGTTGTAGCATTGACATAACAGAGGGACGATGGCGGTCTAATTTCTGAACGGCGGCTTGTTGTTCAAGAACCAGCTGTTCAACTTGTTGCAAGGACTGTGGCTCCGGCTCTACCATGGCCTGCTTCTTTGCACTTTCTAATATACAGATAACCTCATGGACTTCACGTCTGTATGTATAACATCTGGTATAAGTTTCTGTTTTTATCATCGTTATTTCTATTGTTGGAATAAGATTTTTATATCTCTGTATAAGATTTTCTAGTTTTATCTGTTCATCTTGCGCCTCCATTTCTGAACAATGATGTGTGAGCATGTCTAAGGTTTGAACCAACCACTTCATGTCTTCACGTTTTCTGTCAGCTTCACGACAAATATTCTAGAAATAGGTAAAAAATATAAGACAATTAAGAATATACCAAAAGATGGAATTTCAAAATTTAGTACAAAATATTTTTTTATTATTATTTTCATTACTTTATAATCTATGCTGCAGCGAAAATATAATACAATTATTAAAGAATTGCCATTGAATATTTGTATTTTTATTTGATGATTTTTCACCTTTTCACTGACAAAACTTTTACTCAACTATAATTTAGTTACCATTTTACAATGTTTACAGAATCCGTTTGCTTTACATTTTAAAGTTTAATCATTTTCTTAAAATAAAATTGTAGTTACCATTAACTCCCTCAACTGTTTCCACAGTAAGCATAAACATCATAAATTAAGATTAATCTACCATAGCAATAATTTAAATACCTCTGAAACGCAATGGCTAAGCACTTGTCTAATAACACTGGCCCCTGGTTCGATTCTAGAGCCACAGATTGATGAAAATGTTTAGAGATAAAGTTTACC
>DWHU01000560.1:0-17643 GCA_018247975.1 Parides photinus | reverse complement strand
CGTAGAATAAATGTTTCTATGTTCCACCGTCCATGTGACAACTGATAGAATTATTAGACGAGTAAACTAAACTATCACAATGTTCATAGATATGAATTTAGATAATAGCAACGTATTAACAACATGTACATGTAGTCAATTAATACAATTCATTTATTAAATCAAACAAATTAAAACAATGTTGTCTCGCTGTAGCTAAATATTTCCACCTAAAGGGAACTTGTGACCATTAATACAATAAAAAAACGAAAAAAAAATGTTTTATACAGACCGGTATTCCACTATAGGTTTCTAATATATTTAAAAGAAATGTATATAAAGTATGTACGTAAATCCAGTTAATATTTTAAGTACGACTCAATTATTTTTTTCATTTATATTCAAGTCCTAAGTCGGATAAATTATGATGCGAAATTCAGATTAATATTAGCTACATAAAATGATGAGTACACAACAAAATTATTTGGATAGGTGTTTATATATACAGTATATTTATAACAAGTTCGATCATGTATGTAACGGAGACGTCATGTACCTCACGGAGAGCCTAGTTTAGCTAACAAAAATTAGGTAAAATTAGTTAAAAGTATCAAATGAGACACAAGAGGTTAAAATTAATAAAGTGAAGATGAGAGTTTAAGAGAAAAATTTAAAAGGATATTGAGTAACAAAGGATTGTATATTGATTATAATGCTTTACTTTATTATCCTACGTATAATTGCTAATTAAATATAATTAAAATTTTATTTTTAATACACCTTGAATTTATTATTACATTAACCTTATTTTATCTAATAAAATATTATGTAAATACAATGATGATACATATAACGAGATACTCGGAGGTCATGGAAGTCAGTTTGATAAACACGTGTTTAATAAAAAAATTATAATGTAACTAAAATCATAAAAAATGTACATAAGCTGTTTTGTTTAATAAACATTTTTAACCTTTGTGCATAATAATTGTGTGATACGATAATGTTTTTTATTGTAATGTTTTAACTAGTTAAGCTTTTTGGAACAGGTTACTGCCAGAATATACCCCAGCCCGGTGAATAATAAATGAAATAAAGTAGCGGCCCGAACCGAAGCTTCTGAGGAAGCCCTCGAGCATTGCTACATAAAAGGGAGGTCACAGGCCGGGCACTTCCGTACTCGGCCACTCCCGGCCCTACGCCGCTGATTATCTTCTTTTCGCAGGAAAACTAGTGGATAACATTATCCAAAAAAAATCGCTAGAATATTTATAACATAATTTTCGCATCCATAAGAATTCCGTTAGTCTGTATGTGCTTAAGAGTTAAAAAAGTACACATTGCCGCAAACGCGTTAGTATAAACTTTTTTAACCAAAAGAACAGTTTGCTCAAACCCAGGATTAAGCCATTTTTTTTCTAAACGCGACGTCGTCGTGGGAAGAGTGAATGATAGGTTAGGTTACATGGTTCCCGCTCGCCGTATGCCCGGCGTGGCAGTCGGAGCAGCAGATCCTGGAGAACGAGATCTGACAGGATCTTTCCTTGCCAGCAGTCGTGCCGGCGATGCTGGGCCGGACATCGGCGTGGAGGGCCGTGGCCTTCTTTTGTGAGACTGTCATGGTCCAAAAGGAGGCAGCAGAGCGGGATCGAGAAAGAACAGATCCCGCCAGAAGACGACGCCGTTAGCGCATGGACGCGCCTCGCGACGGCTCTCCGGAGAATGGTGTTCCCCTTCCATAAACGGGGCCTTCCGAGTCACGGGTGTTCGGGGTGGGGGCCCTAAACTCCCGACAGCGACTCTAAGGCGGACGATGGATCGTCGTCGTCTCGAACTATCATGATAGCACAACAGGGCTCAGGGGTGGCGTGAACAGCGCTCACCCTGGGGCGGGCTATCCTATTAGCACAGCGCGGGGGGCCGCGCGAATTGTTCCTTTCGGAGATACCGGTGCCCTTTACAAATCGCCGAAACGACCACCGAGGGGGTTTTAGTGGGTAGAAATCTCACATAACCCTGGTCTTCCCCCTAGAAAACAGGGTATCATTTCGAAGATTCACCCCGCGAAAAAAAAAGAAGTTACATTATTCGAAGCGAAGCTAGCGAAGAAGGTACTCCACCCTGCAGCTTATTGTCTTGGGGCAGTGCTTAGTTGCTGTTAAATGGGGTTCCTTTGTCATTATAGGCTGCTACGTGTCTCCCAGCAAGACTCTCTCCGATTACGAGGAGTACTTGGGCAGGGTGGCAGAGCGTGTTAACAACTGCCTCCTCTGTCCGCTGATCGTCTTGAAAGACTTCATCGCCCACCATAGGGCGTGGGGGAATCCAAGAGACGATCGGAAGGGAGATACCGTATTGGAATGGGCGGCAGGACTGAATCTCCGACTTGTTTACCGGAGATCCGTCAGCATATACGTGCGTTGGAAGGGGGAGTCAGTCGTGGATTTGATATAGACGACTCCAGCTGCGATGTACATGCTTTCGAGTTGGCAGGTTGCTGAGGAAGTGGTCACGTTGTCTAATCACCGCCACATCGTTTTCGATGTAGCAATCCGCAGGCTCGTTGCGGTCTCCGGCCGCTGCGATGGCAGTACTACGCGACGCTGGTGTCTGAAGCGGCTCGACAAAGACAGGGTCGAAGCCACCGCATGAGTCACCGATTGGCCGAACGCCAAAGACGTTATGTTCGATCCGGAGGAGCAAGCAAACTGGTTTCGGGAGACGCTTACGCAAATTTGCGACGCGTCGATGCCACGGAACCATCTACCCAAGCGTGGGGTGCTGTACTGTTGGTCGGCAGAAATTACGTAATTGCGCCAGGTCTGCTTGCAGAGCAGACGCCAGTATACTAGAGCCCACAGGAGAAGGCGAGCTCCAGATGAAGAAATAGCCAGACTGTACGTGAGTATCGGGCGGCTACGAAGGTGCTACAGAAGGCAGTGGCCAGCGCCAATACTCGGTCTTGGAACGAACTCCTACAGGAATTCGACAGGGATTCGTGGGAGTTCCGAACCGGATAGTGCTTGGCAAACTAAGGACTTGTATGCCCTCGATGTCTGAAATCCCTGAACCGGCCTTTCTGAAAAACGTAGTGATATTCTATTTCAGATCTCACGTTCCGTCTTGGAAGTGGACGGACGAGACGAGGGTGACGGTGCAGGAGTTGAACCGAGCGGTCAGCCGCCTCAGAGGGCTTAATACCACGCCGGGGCCTGACGGAATACCGGGTCGGGTCTGGATACTCAGTCTGGCTACGCTGGAGAGCAGGCTCTGTGAAACTCTTCTCGAGTTGTCTCCGCCGGACCTTGTTCCCCAAACCCTGGAAGGTAGCACGTTGGGTCCTCTTGAGGAAGGAAGGCAGGGCCTCAGAATTTCCCTCTGGTGCCATTTCATGTGAATGCTGGACAAGTGCGGCAAGCTGTTAGAAAGAATACTTGCCACCCGTATCGGCCGGCACCAGCCTCGCGTCGGCCCCGATCTCGCTGACAGCCAGTTTGCCTTCCGCCAAGGCCGGCCGCCAGCGTGTCATCCGCATAGCAGACAACGTTCACGCCAGCGGCGACAACTTCGAGAGGGCCAAGGAACTCACCGAGCTTGGGACGGAGATCTTTTACCACCGCAAACCATTTCAGCATTTAACACTATGTGGAATCGTGGGTGACCGTTTTGTTAATTTTTCATTAACTATAGTTTTTTTTTATTTTATACTGCTTTCAATATAACAAAAATAGTTATTTAACGAACGAAAAAAGTAATTGAATAATTCATAACTTTCTGATAATATTTGTTATGATTTGCTTAAACAATTATAGATAATTTGATACCCTCGTGTAAATCAGCACATATATAAATGTTCATACATGATTTAGATGGTAGTTGGCAGGTCGCAGTCGTAGAATCTAGTGCACTTTTTATTTTGCTTTGAAAATGATTGGAACAACAATATTAGCCATAATATTAATGGCTGTCGTTATACATTTTTATAAAAAAGCATATAAAAGGCACGATAACTTTCCTCCGGGTAAGATTTTTTACTTTTATTCTTAATTACTACCAAACCACGCTATGCTAGTGTGGTGGAAAAAGAACCATAACACTCCTAGTGATTTCCAACAATGAGAACATTAAGAAGATTGTTTATCTAAGAATTAACAAATCTTTTCTTTTACCTGATAATTAAAATGAGTTTTAGCAACTTCATGTTTTGACAGAGTAAATTTAAAAACTTAATTTATATACGTTTTAAGTAGTGTAGACTCAAAGATAAAACCTACATTCATAATGGTAAGAAATAGTAAAATAGATACAAAGCTAACAGAAACATTTGTATTTGAAAACAAACGGATTTATTTCAGGCCCACCAAGCCTTCCAGTATACGGAGCGTATTGGTTAATCCTATTAAAAGGTTTAAATAACTTGCCAGCTGCATTCATCAAATTCGCAAAAGAATATAATACAAAGCTGGTCGGCTTTTACCTTTCCAACTTAACCGTTGTCGTCGTGAACGATCCGACACTCATCAAAGAAGTGCTCAATCGAGAGGAATTCGATGGACGCATGGATCTCATCATGGGAAGATTGCGATCTTACTGGAAAAAGTTGGGTAAGTAAGATTACTGACGCTGGTATATCATCCTGAAAGTACTAGGCAATTATCCCGACTCTTCAGTATCGTTGTACAAATATCTGGTTGCCAGTTTGTAGAGATCATAATGAACGATTAACAAGGATCACACAATGACACATTAATACGTAACATGTTAAATTTTTAGTAATTGTGGTTGTAATTGCTGGATTCATTCTAAATAAGCGGGTTAATGTGTAAACATTACTGTATTCTGTTATGGAGCTAATTAAAATACTGGTGCCCAAAGTCTCAAGGCGAGGAGAGTATCTCTTACGATGAATTCGTGTTCTTTTCCTCATTTCATCATAGATAGAAGTCCTCAAAGAATTATTTTTTTAAACAAGAAAAATAATTATTTTTTTAGTCAAAGTTATTACTATTTTTTAAGAAAAATAACTGTTATGATTCATCTTTAGTTATTTATATCTTTAGTGTAGTAATAATTATAGTTCTATGAAAATACAATGCAAGTATATAGATATTTGTTATTCTTCAGGCATATTCTTCACGGATGGATATTTCTGGCACGTACAACGTAGATTCACACTGCGACATATGAGAGACCACGGCTTCGGCAAAAGGGATGATTCACTGGAGTCCGCCGTGGCCCACGAAATCAGGGAAATGATCGATATGTCAATCAACGGCCCTAAATACCCCGCTGAGAACGTATGATAACTATATAACACTTCTCTCTCAATATCTTAATATATATCTATTACATGTCACAGTGTTTGTCTGCGATGGACTCCTAAAATACTTAACCGATTTTAATCAAATTTGCACACCGTGTGCAGTTTGGTCCAACTTGAGAGTTAGGATAACTTACATTTCAATTTATAGTCGCAATATTATTTTATTGCAAATTATTTGTTAAATATCTGTTAGTAGACTGGATTCATATATAATAGATGGCGCTGTGCTTAATGTATCGACGTTTAATATTAACTACAATTTAATATCATAACCGCAATATAACAAAAACCGACACATTTACCCACAGCAACGCGTGGCTAGAGCTGATGGTATACATATAAATATTGGTAATATGCAATTAGTGCATAAATGCATTATGAATACATAAAAAAAAGTTAAAATTCCACCAAATCATCTTTTAAGAACATCATGTTAACGTACTTGTGTATACCATAATATTACTTGATTAGCATTCTTTATTTATGTTTATTTTCCTAATAATTTCTCAAAAAAATTCTAATATTGTGAAGATGTACTGCACTTATTTATTTTCTGTTGAAATTCTTAAACACGCTATTTGCCAATTTTATATTAATTTCAGGACCTTGTGAAGGGAAATTTGGTTCATCTTCCGCATTTCTTTGCTGTTCCATTCATAAATGGTGTTCTACACGTAGTCACCGGGACGACCCTACCGAGGTCCGAGTACCACGAGTTATGGACGGTGGCGAGGGGTGCTCTTCTTTTCCAAAGAAGCTCCAACGACCTCGGCGCAGCGCTTTCTCTCACACCTTGCTTGAAAGATATCTTACCTAAATTTAGTGGTTATAAAGATTTAAGAGACGGCAATCAAGCTTTACTTGATTTCTTTACGGTACGAGCAAACACTAAAATGTCTACTTATTATAATATTTATTTATTTTCAATAATTAGACAATATTTAATTATCCTTTATCCTAATTTAGAAAATGATTAAAGAAGCGATGGCAACATACAACGAGGGGTATGATAGACATTTCATCGATATGTACATTAGAAAAATGTATGAAGAAAAGAAACTAGCAAAATCGACGTATTCAGGTAACTTCTTTTATCAATAAACGACACTAAAGTAACGAAATAATTGTATTATCTGGCCTTTAAAATCTTATATAACTTTATTTATTTACACGAAAAATAATTGATCATTAATTAAAATAATATTTTATGGCAAAGGAATACATGCGCCTGTCCCACTCGAAGTGAATGGTAAAGATGATGACGATTGTTATCAAAGGGTAATAGATTTAGTTAATTTTTAGAGGATCAGCTGGTGTTGCTTTGTACCGATTACATGTTCCCGGCGGCATCTGCCGTTCAAGCGGCACTCACGATGTTAGTAGAGCGTTTGCTGCTTAACCCAGAAGTGCAAGACAAAATCCATGAAGAAATCGACCGAGTGGTCGGCCGCGACCGGATGCCTGCAATAGACGACCGCAAGAAGTAAGAAACTTTTTACTAAAAGAAACTTTCGGTACCCAACGTTTTATATCAACAAATATATTCAAACTTTACCCGAACTACACAAAAAAATTACTAAAATAATTACTATTTATAAAATAAAAACTCTTCAGAACAATCGAAGACGTTTACGTATTATCAAGACGTGTATTATTTTTTGGCTATTGACACCTGTAAACTTCTTTATTAATTGTTCTTTTTCAATTATAACTTTTTTCATACAGTATGCCATACGTCGAAGCTTGCATCAGAGAAGTACTGAGAATTGATACAATCGTACCTCTCGGCGTGTCGCACCGCGCCACAACTGACACTAAAATCGACGGATACGATATTCCTAAGGTAAACTATTAAAATTTGAGACACTTCTTGAATTCTTATTAAAATTAACAATGTTTGTAAATAATATAGAGCGAAGATAAGATTACAAAAATATTTACTTACGCATCTTTCTTCTTCATGCTTACCACTGACACAAACCTGGCGATGATTGATGACTGTGATGATACTTACGAAGAAACCTCGTTCCCTGAAAAAACCTGTAAAACAGCGTGTTTCTTAGCTAAAATCGTTAGAGAATAAACTCCTTAAACTAAGATGCAAAAACTCACTTAAAAACACAGTCTATTTGTTTCTAATGTAAGCGGTTCGTAAGTGTAGTCGGCAATCAACGAGGTGTAGACGAGAGACGAAAACACATTCCGTTTAAAGAAAAAAAGAAAGAAGAAAAAAGTTCTTCGGTGCTCATTGGTTAAATTTTATTTTAGGACACAATGGTTAATTTCAATTTCATAACATTGCACACGAGCAAGGAGATATGGGGCGACCCGGAGAACTTCCGACCGGAGCGTTTTATCGAAGATGGTGAATTACAACTTAGTAAAGACAAAACTTTACCATTTGGGGCAGGTAAAAATCTTTTTTAACTTCTTACGCTATGGAAGGTTGAAAAAAATAAAGGTGCCTTAGACTCTTATTATAAATATTGGTATTATTGTTCGTATCGTGGTTGTATAATTCACACTATTGTTTTACTTATTAACTTAAATGAAAATGTACTTTTAAACAATGACTCATTTCGTTTGTTATAAACTTTATTTTTTTCAGGCAGAAGACTGTGCGCGGGAGAAACTTTTGCAAGACAGAGTATGTTCCAAGTTTTCTCTGGGTTTATGCAAGCGTTTAAAGTATCCACGATAGACGGACAGCCCCTGAAAAAACCAGCTACAAGGCTGCAAGGCATAATTACATCCATCCCCGACTATTGGGTTCGAGTAACGCCCCGCATCTGAAGTTTGAAAAAATTGGAGGACAGATTTCAATTTCTTTATACAATATTGTATATATTATATTTTTTTTATATATATATCTTCTGTATACGATATTGTAAAAGTCTATAAAATTTACACCTCCAAGTCTCTGAAACATTTTTACAAGTGATATCGTTCGAAAAAAAATGCTTTTTCTGTACGCATTAAACGAAAAAAAAATATTTATTAATGTAATAGTTAGGAAGAGAGAGAGAATGTAATAATAAATCTATAAATAACACATAGAAATAAAGAAGTTTCGCTAAATGATATGATACGAAGTTTTAAAGTTCATTATCAGTTTTTACAGATTATTTATTAAACCAAATAATAAATATCCACCTGGCTGGTTATATTTTGTTTCATTTTAATTACTAAAAAAAATTCTGTGTCTCCTTTATCTACAACCTCATCTGTATTGCCGATTTCTGATATGATAGTGATATTCTGATCAGTGATTTCTGATCTGATGATAGTGTTGACATAGGCCTGTGACAGAATTTGGTCAACAACATTTGGAAAGCTAAATAGCACTTATATGATGTTGATATTCAAATGATAATATATATTTTTGTATTTTCTGTGCCTTCAGCATTTGTTTTTCTCTTAAAAATAATCATAATAATAGCGCTTCATTTGCACGGTGTAAACAAAGACGGTGCATTTTATTTTCTTTGGTGTAAATTGCCTCTAAATCTTACCGTAAGTCTTTCCATGATTAATATTTCTTACTCCTTAATTTTTTCCACGGAACGACGATAGTTACAGCATGTTCACCTGCTGGAACATAGTAGAACTACATAGAACATATGATGGCGCTACTTAGGACATTTAATCAGGGGTGGCTCTAGCTCGCGTAGCGCACGTGTGCAATGTGAAACCCTAGCGCTCCGTAGGCCTGACCCCACTCTCTCCCCGCGGCTATAACTATTAACTTTGCCGTCGTAACAAGAAAGTTTTTTCATATTCCAACAAGCTATTTTACAAGTAGTAAACTTTAAATACGTGTAATAGGGTTCATTTCGAGTTGAAATAATATATTCCAAAAAGAAGCCGTTAATAGGGCGCTCGCTTTTAATAACTGCCGCCACCGTGCTGGCTGGCCGCTTGTCTTATCATTGTTGTACCATGATGGTTCAAGACGATGGGTGAAGGTCCAAGTCTCAGGGAGCGCCGCCATGCCCCCAGAGATGGCGGCGCCCGTGTGCATTGCACACCCTGCACAATAGGTTAAGCCGCCCCTGCATTTAATACTGCGCAACATTGTGCTCGCCACTGTGAGAAAGGATGTTAAGTCTCGTTACTGCGGTAATTACGTTTGCTATCTCTAAACTGGAACTAGATATTTGCATACAAACACAAAAACATTGCAAAAGCATTTCAGTTTAAAAAGGAATAGAAAAAACCAAAAACTTTTATACAAAATATTATTTACACATCACATATTATTTTTTTTAATTTTTTTCTTATTTTTCGCGATGACATTACGGCTGTTCTTCGATTTCTCCGTCTTTTTTCTTTTATATTCCTTTTCAACGTCGTCGACGTTAATTACATCTGCGTCCATTTTACTCGAGCCATCAGTATCCCCTGGCACGTAACTGAATCCAGGCACATGGGGTTTTACTAATTGGAAAACAAGCTTTCTGTGCTGCAAATTACTGCTGTCCAGGGTAAGCCGCACGGTCAGCTCATCGAAAGTTTTCAATACGATGTCCTCACACATTTGTAAATGTTCCTGAAATGTGATGTATTATGATAAACGATATCGTTGTCACTAACACTGGGTGAAATTAGGTAAAGTGTTGCTCTTTGCAAATAAATTTATTCAACTGAAACATTCATTAAAACGCTAACCTCTTCGTTGTATATGAACTTTTCGGCGGGTAAGTACAACGGTCCCTCTAAACCGTACTTCGGTATGAGCACTTGAAGTGCGTTTCGTTTCACCGCCAACACGACCGCAGATTCAACTTCGATGCGGTTATTGAATAGTATCTGAAAATATAGATGCTCACGATAATAACATTAATTTCGTCTATGTTATTAAGTTACGGTTTGAACACGCTGTCGCTAGTGAACTTACATGCGTGTTGAGCGCGACAGAGGCTCTGCCCGCGTATTGCGCCTGGCGGTGCCTGTAGTTGAGGTTCTCGCAGAGCGCGTCCGCTTGCTTGCCGTCGAGCAGCGACGCGTGCGTCACGTCCGCGCCGATGCACGCCGCCAACAAACGGTGCACGATCACATCTGCATATCTGATATAAAATAACTTAAAAAGCATTGCTCAGCAAATGGCAATAGGGCACTTTTCGAAATTAAAATTAATAATCTTAATATATATAAATTAAGTGTCACAGTGATTGTCCGCGATGGACCCTTAAACTACACAGCGATATTTTAATTTTAAAAAATGTACAGACTTTTGTTAGCTATTTGGATGATGTCAAAACATGGTAAACATGCCAAACACGGACGGAATGACAGACGAATAAAGAGTGGTCACAATAGCGGTCTTTTCTTCGAAAAAATCCTTAATAACTTCACTTACTATTCATGGAAACCTTTTAAAATTCCTATACAATGAATACAATGTGTACCATATCTAATAATATCTTTATAAGATACTAAACCTATGTTGTCGAAGGTTTGTGGAACTTCTACCCACTAAAATCGCCTTATTGATACCATCAGACAGAATGTGATAAGTTACACCAAATTCCGTGAAGCCTAAAATAGTTTTTATTACTTTTCGGGGCAGACAAGGTTCAGCTTTAAATATTGGAGGCATTGACTTTTCTTGCCCTACACATAATAACATAGAAATTTTATTATACAGAGATGTATTTACTTCCGCGTATACAAACCTTCGTATAGGTGAGGTGAAGTGTGTATAAATAGGGCAGGCGAGTCCGTAATGGTAGAATTCTTCGTGTGTCCGCGTTCCGCTGGAGAAGTACACCGCCTGCTGCATGCAGCGCGTCGCCATTATCCGGAGCAGAGTGTTGAAAAAGGGACGGCCTGGTATCACAGCCATGTCGAGTGACTTTGAGAACGCCTTGTTGGTGGACACGTCTAACTCGAACCCCTGGTATTCATTTATTAATAAATAAGACTATACTTTAATAGAACTATGGCGATTAATGAACTGGCATGAGCTTGCACTTGGCCTCAATTGTTTTAAAAGATAAAGCCTTTGATGGTTAAGAATGTACAACCAGATTCTCACGTATTGATAGACAAAAAAACCTGTGTTTCTGACATCAAAGCGGGACCTTTTTGTTACTAGCCAAGTAATTAGCCATAGCAGCATAGAAGCAATTAGAAACTATAGTGTCATTATTCAAATCACAAAATCATTGATATACGTCATTCTAGTCAATTTGTAGATAAGGTTGTTTATAGTCTTTACCTTTGTTTAACATACCTGTTGCTTGGCAGCTTTAAGGAAAGTCTCGAAGTTGGCTGGCGGCGGTGCGGGGTGACGACGCAACAGTGCGCACTGCGGGTACTCCCTGGCGAGGCACTCCGCCACGCTCACGTTGGCGAGCAACATGAACTCCTCCACCATCGAGTTAGTATCCAATATCTTCTTCGCTTGTACTTCCACAGGATCGTGTGTTTCAGAATCCACCTGACAAAAATAATCAAAACAATTTGAGATTCCGTATGAATTCAACATTATAAATAACTTCGAAAGAACTTTTGAGATGTACTTCTTTTATTCATTCAATCATAAATAATGAGTCGCATAAAATGGCGCAGTATATATCATCATTACTAAAGCCACATTCTTACTGGAGTGTGTATGACGTACTACATCTATTTGTAGGTATCTATCACCCGAAACCATCCAATTAAGAACCACAGCAGTTCATATTTTTGCAGCCAAACAATAATAAAAATTACTGCTTCGGTTTAAATGAGGTTGTAAATAAATCATCTTATGTCTCAGGGCCACGAGGAACAATGCGGTATTGCGTATGAGGTAAATTTACTTACCATTAGGTGAAGTTTCGCCTAATTCACAGCTTTGTTGAATAAAAGAGAAACTATCATGCGAACGTGTTGCTTGTCTCTGCACGGCGTGGTAAAAAAAAAATACGTTATGAACCGTACTTGGAATCGTATCTCGGGCGAAGCGAGCAGTAGAGCTCCATTATCGAGACGTTTCCGCTTCAGTTTCTTAGCGAGAGCGTTTAGCACGCGCAATGAGCTGGCGATCTCATCGCGGCGTGACCTATCATCTATGATCAACTGTGCCTCCTCATACGTCATGGCAGAACGGGACTGTAAAAGAGAAACAATTTGTTTACTTTTTCATATTTTAAATGTTTAGACGGGTTTTGTACTTTATGTTTATGTACTAAAGTAATAAAAAAAAACTAATTAGTTACGATCAACGTTGTAAGTTGATGTTGACATGATGCCTTTGTAGCTGAAGACTGTCTGGATCACTGTTTCCCAACCTTTTTTGTGCCATGGCCCATCTTGGCCTTTCTTAAGCTCTTATTTCCGCCCACCCAATAATATCATACAATATTTATTTATATTAAAAAATTTAATTGTCCACTTATGAAACCTATACAATTTAACATGTTTTATTTTTTTTAAATTTGACACCGACGTCCAGCATTTAAAAAACCCATAGCGAAGAGGGCAAAGTCATGTCGGGTCAATTCTCAAATTGCCCCCTCCAACTATCAAATTGCCCCCTCGTGAAGCATACGCTCCACGTTGGGAGACACTGGTCTAGATAGACAGCATCTTCTAGCATCTTAGCTCCTGCCAGAAGTTTCATAGAACATTAACGCACTAATATAAACGACGAGAACACAATCCAGTGATTGTAATCCTGTCACTATACTTTCTTATCTGGATTATAGAGGATACTTTTAAGTTTAGACACGCTGCCAGAAGCAATTACATAAATATATACCTTTATAACGCTTTTGTGGAAGTTTGTAGAAAGAACATTAGCATTCTCATCAATTTGCCACACGCAGGAGAATGCTAGTCTCTCCTCACCACCCCGTAATGAGCACAAGTTTGAACTTAGCAGATCTAAAAAAAAGTTCATATTAGCTTATGAATATTTATCACAAACTAGTAAATGTCCTTTTTAATGTTATTGTTTTAATTTGTAACCTTTTCGCACAAGAAGAAAATACAAGTTATTATACTTGTCAAGTTCCAACAATCACAAGAGCCACTACTTAGCTACTTAGATACTTTTGAACTTGTTGCGACGATTTTACAAACTGACCCTTTACGTCAATAATATGAAAGATTGATTGATCCAATATTCAAAATAAAATAAGTACCATATTCCAATACGGTATCTAACATGAAAAAAACCTTTAAGAGCAGCCAAATTTCTCGTAATAACTAAGACAAAGTAGTTACATGTATTGATAAAAAAAAATTATTAAGTATCGTTACTAATAAAAGTGTTGGTAAATTAAATAAATAAATAAAAAGATTAATTACCAGGAACCATATCAATCCTTTTGTCGACGAGATAAACAGTAGTAGATCTCGAAGCGGCCTCCCTGTCTAGAGCGGTGTTGGGACGTACGAAGTAAGTGACATCAGCGATGTGCACTCCGACTTCGTACGTTTTGGGTCCATCACTGCCCGTGACGTCAGGTAGAGGGCGCGCGTGCAATGCGTCGTCGATGTCCGTGCAGCCGGGCGGGTCCACGGAGCATATACACAGCGAACGCAGGTCCACACGTTTTTTTATCTCCTGTTAACAAATACATATACTTTCTTAACTACAATCAGATACTTCACAAATTATTAAGAACAAAGCCATTTAACAAAACATGCTTATCTAGAATACCTGGAACCCAACAGGCAGTAGATTTACTAAATGAGTTAACCAAATAGGTTTTAAGAACATTCTTTCTCCGACCAAATAAAAAAAAAAAGACGATGTATGACTAATCAACAAGCAAAAAACTAAAACAATCGTAATTCTGATAAATTTCACCTCATCTGGTATGTTCCAATCATTGGAAGGCAGACACGCAAGCACAGCTTCACTAAATCGGGCATGTGGTACATCATGTTCAAGTAAAATAACTTCATTTTCTGCATTTTTATCACCTAAAATTAATATAATTGCCTTCATTGGAAATACGGTAAAGATTTTTATTGTATATTATTTGAAATATAATATAATAATATCTGTCTAATATAAATACAAGTAATAACAATATACATATGTATATTAGTACCAATGTTCTAAGTCATAGTAGTGCCATGAAATATTTTTTTTGGTTTTTATATTGTTTGAAGTTGGAGAAGTGGAAATAATTAATTTACCGATAGGTCCTAAAGCACGGACAAAATGGCCAAGAGGATATCGGCTATTCCTTGGCCAGGAGTCAAGAGCTACAAGTATTCTTTGAGAGGCCAAAATATCACTTTGACGTGTTTCTATTCGAACATGGGGTATTCTTCTCTCTGCAGGCGTGAAAAGGTGACGAGTTGCTCCTGGAAACATTATGTACCACTTAGCATATATAAAATTATAACTTTATGATATTTATGGTTAATATTCATAACATTAAAAATAATGATACACGTTATAATAAATTTACCTGGAAATTTGCTTGGTTTTAATATCCCACAATACTGGCGCCATTTTCTTCTTATTATACCAACTACTTTACCAGTGGGTGTAATCTCATCACAACTAGTATCAACAGGTTTTGCAGTAGTCAACAATTCAGATTCTTCCTCCAGAAGATCATCTCCATGATCGTCAGCTTCGTCTTCTAAAACAATATCACTTGGTTTTCGCCATTCTTCTTTTGGTAATATTTCTATAGCGACAATATCTCCATCAACTGCTCTATTAATACCAATGTGACCTTGTAACAGGATCTACAAAAATGTACAGATAACATTTACTATTACAACCCAAACAGTTAAGAATATTCTCAGTGCAATGGCAACTTTGTTGTTTCGCAAAGTAACTGAAAGAATAATCATCTTCATTCTACATTCAACAAACTGTATGCTAAGTGTGGCAGGGCGGTTATTACCATAATATCCCCTAAAATTGTAAAGGTTTATGTAAAGGAGTGATATAACTAATAAAAAAATATTATAAAGAATAAATTTTTTAGATCAATAATTTTTTTTTTTTTATATCATTTAATGAAATAATTTATGTAATTTTGTACAAGATTCATTTAATTACCGGTTTTTCATATGCACTGATAATAGATGTTCCCTCCAAGTAATTATCCCGTGAAGCATGAAATGTCCCTTGGTACAATTTTCCATTTCGTATACTTGTGTGAATCTGAGTAGGAGTCAAGTGTGCTGGATAAAGAGCATCCTTTGAGCAGCTTTCAGGTATAACATTTTTTGATAATTTGTCCACAAGTCCGACAACGTTTTTTATATTTTCTATATAGTCCTTGACTGAAATATAATAATTTAACCCATTGATTACTTTTTATAAACTGAGATATTAAAACTTTAATAATATCTTTTAGAATATTGGGTCCCATTTTTTAAAGACAGTTATGTTTCTGAAGTTTACTTTAATTTACCTGAACAGCAAACAATTCCCTCATCTTGAGCAATTTTTCTATTTGATTCATCATCTGTGAGTAACACAATCTGGGGAAAGTTACCATCCAAACTGTTAATACTCAAATGAGCAGCATACCATGAAGCTGCCTGACGTATTGCACGATCATTTCTGTCATTTTGTTTTTCACCTGGATTGCGCTCAACATATGTATCTCTAAAAATTTTTAATTTTAAAGTTTAATTACCAATACAATAACAAATATTAAAAGTGATATTTTCATTATTAATTATTATAGACTGTCGCTTGACTACGATCCCGCCTGATGGTAAGCGGCGATGTAGTTTTTCATGGTAAAGCGCACTAGCCTAGAAGTAGCCTATTCCCTCTAGAGAGTGAATAGGATGAGGGAGGAAGAGGCCCTACTCTCATGTGGCTTCATCGAGCATCATGCCAGAACACGACAATGTCTTTTATCGGCATGGCTTTGCTGATGGATGGTACTGGGAGCCGGCGGCCGAAGCCTACCACCGAAGTTTGCTGCTTGTTTGGCATTACCCAGGGGACCCGTGTGTTTCAAATTTTTCTTATGAACGCTAGCAACTTTATCCCCCAAAATTATTTAATTGGTTACAATTTTAATTTTGCTACCAGCTGTATGTTTTTAAAATAAAGGTTAAATTAAATTCACTTTCTGAACTGTAAATTTTTAATAATTATTGATTTTCTGCACATGTAAAAATGTAATAAAAAAGCAATGTAATTGAATTTCATTGTACTAAAAGTTGTAGTCGTCAAGTGTACTAAGAGTGAATAATGTTTTATGAATAATATTTTTAATGACCAACTACTCCAAAAACATTTTTTAATCTACTATTAAACCCTAGAACAAACTCAGTTTTTAAAGTTGAACGAGGGCAGTTTATCTATAATATACATATGTATATAATGTATATATCTATTAATGTAACTAAATAACTCCCTTAATAAGCTAACCATGGTTCAATCCCAGGCTATACACATAGTATTATTTGCCATCCTAATACTGCTACCTTTCTATTTTATATTTATTATTCACTATCCTTATTGTCATACATTATAAATAATAGAGAATCAAAAACACTTCGAAACTACAAACCTTAAATGCTAATCAAATAGTGTTAACTAACATTATATACAAAATGCATTATAAAACAAAAAAAAATAATAGCAGGAAAAGACGAACAGAAACTGTCTTACTTATGATGTTCATTAACAAATGAGTAAAATTTTCTTTTTTTCTTGCCAATTATCTCCAGCAACCTTTGAAAAATAGCAGTATTTTGATGCTTAACTTCCTCTAACACTGTTTGTAGGATGATAACATTAGTAAGAGCATCCTCTTCCAAGACATCTATTTGGTGTAAAACTACATTAGTATCAAGTATTAAGTAGTGGCCGTAGTCAAAAAGAGCACAAATGGATTCAGGTGTTGTATCCAAAACCAACTCATCATCTTTAAGTGGGCAGCTTTTGCATGTAGATGATCCACAGGGCAAATCACTTCTTAAATAGTGTTCTCTAACAATCTAAAATGTACGTATAAAGTTTATTAATATTCCTATTTTATTTAACTCTTCACACCATTTGTAAAATAAGAGATCAAATACAAATATAACCTTACTTTCAGTATATTGCCGCGTTTAGTTTTAGTTAAAAATGTTTTCGTAGTCCACATTTTATAATAATATGTAAAATTTACGGGTCAAAAATTTATTTTTTAAAACCATTAATATATTATTGATTTTGGCTTTAAACATAAACCAAGTGTTGAACTTTTATTGATATCTGAGTTATAACCTCATGTATTTATGCCACCAGGTTTCAAAACTTGGTATTTGCTACCATGTACGTGCACCTGGCGGTTGGCGAAAATACTTCAAGTATTTAAATTTAATATTTATTTGTTATTGTTATTAAAATCTGTGGCCGTGACAGCCTA
>DWHU01000559.1:0-17646 GCA_018247975.1 Parides photinus | reverse complement strand
CGCGCGTAGACCCCGCGTAGCGCGCACACCGCTACGGCGCTACGGCGCTATAACTTCGCATGTTGCAGACATTACACATGTATACCAATTTCAATGTTGCTACATTGTACCAAGTAGACCTAAGCCGGGGGCAAGTATCCGTTGCCGTTGGCCCCCGATCTACCCCCGAGCTCCCGCAGCTCCTGTTGCAGCCGAACAGTACTGTGCAGACATTACAGTGTTCCGGTTTGAAGGTGTTGTAGCTAGTTAAATTACTGGGGCAACGAGGCTCACACACTCACACCTCATGTCGCCCGAGGCGACGACATTGTGGTGCAGAGTATACCATCATATCTAGTGTCGCCTTGTTACGGGCAGGCGTACCATATACCGTTAGTTGAACGCGGCGCTCGTCTCATTATGTCGGCGTATAAATAAATATTTCACTTAGACTACTTCTCTGATACTGAGCTAGCGGACCTGAGGTTCATAATGTTATTTATTTTAATGTCATCACTAATGGTACTACTAGGAATGTAATTGTTCGGCGGCAGATTTTTACTTTTTAAGTATCTGGTGTTTAATATTTTCCGGCGAAAGGCTTCGGTGACAGCCGTCCGGAGCGGCGGGTGCCCTCTCTTTCGATGATTTTTGGTACTTTTCGAGAAGCTCGTGATCTGTTATGGAACACACCAGTACATCCCTGCACTGCGCATAAGCACGTCCAAGGGAAGACCGTAACCCTCCTCCGCACCCTCGCTATGATACGAAGAACACTAGGGTTACCTCGCACTTTTTGCTCCTCCCCGGCTCGCTTAGTGAAGCTTTAAACCACACTAGCCAGTGCACGCTTTTAGTCGCCTTCAACGTTAGTAATGACATATTTTAGTCCTATTTGTAATCGCTCGAGAGTACAGGGTAGTAAGTTTAAAAGGCTGTATTTTATACAAATCATAATTATTCACAGAAAGGCCGAGGGGAGCGCGACCGCGGTGCTTATATTTTTAATCATTCACCATTAAAATTATTACACGTAAACATTTTGTTTAATATCAATTGATTCGAAACATTTAATGATGAATTTTCACGTAAAGGTAAGCAAATACTGGTGCTAAAGTATCCAACATTCTCCTTAAGCACCGTAAGACGTAATAAAACCATGTTAAATAAACAAAAAATATCATAAATAGCATAATAGCAAGCGATAATTGCTCATTAACAAATAGTCCGTTTTTACCTGCTTCGTTGCAAAACCGATAAATGAAGTGACTATTAAAGCATCAACTGACTTTGTTCGATAATCTTCAGTTAGTAGCACTCAGGTTGCATTGTAGAATAACTGAGCTAGTTCACGTAGAATTTCATCTGGGAACTCTAGACAGTATCAATCATAAAACAAAGAAAAATTGGACCTGCTTCTCTTGTTCTAAGAGCTGGGACGTGGTATCGCCGTAGACAGACAAACATGTCCAAATTCATCGTTTCGACATTTATCATAGTACATATTGTCTGATGATGTACAGCGATGACAAAACGCTTAATACCGGACTCTACGGGTGCATAGGAGCAGGTGCGCGTAAATATTTTCTCCACGTAAAACTTAAATAAAAACCTACAACAGCGATGCACGTTTCTGACGTCAAACTGTAATTTGCAAACAAACTATCTATCTCATATTTACTTAGTAAGCGAAAACGTATTTAGATATAAATACGCAATCATAAACGGTTTGTTAACGACAGTGTTACGTCACTTAGATAGAACAATTTTTTTCAGCATCTACATGTTCCAACTGCAGGGACTCGGGGCCTTCTCTCATAATGAGAGAGTTTTTGGTCATAATCCAGCACGCTAGCCAAGTGCGGGTTGGCGGATAATGACAGTGATATTTAATTTCTTGAAGCGCACATAACTGAGAAAAGTCATCTGTGCGCGGCAGATTCGAACGCGCGACCTCCGAACGTAGGCCGAGATCCCAAACCACTTCGCTATCACGGCTCTAGCAACAATATAGATATCAATTATGTGCATGAACACAGCTGAACATCTTGATCAACCGGCCTCTAGACTGATTATAGCAAATCTAAAGTATATGTTTCTCGCAGAGAGGGATGGGGAAATAGATTGGACCTAAATTTCCATTGTACTAATCTGTACATGCGAAAAGAGACATTGCTTTTACCACCTCTGGGTTATTATTATAGAAATCAATTGCAACATTATCTGGACTGCAGAATTAGGCATTAATTTTCAAAAACAGGTACTGCAATTAAGGTTCAAATGTTAGATGACCAGTAGAACTTCCCTTAGACTTTGATTAAATTTATCAGGAAATAAGATAAGCCTGTACTAAAAAACACCATAGTGAGCATATATATAGTACAGTAATAAAATTTTATTATAACCAAAGTTCAAGAGAGCAATAACGTTATGATTTAAATATATCATTAGAATAGTAAAACTTGATTATTGTTTTACATCAAGAGCAGCATCAGAGAGCTTGCAAATAATTCTACTCCCTGACATGCACATGATAAAATAATGATACATATCAATAGCAAACAGCGGATGCGTAACATCTTGACTTTGCTTTGACAGGGCATTAGCCTAATGTTTATGTTGAAACTAAGGTTATCTTTAAACATATCTTATTTTTATTTTTTTTAACAAATTTACAAAGCATATCTATTTCTGTATAAAATCAAAGATGGAAAAAGCACTGACTTTTACTGTGCTCATGAACTATAATACTTAAAAAAATTAAAACTAAAAGGGGCAACCTACAACTTTGTTTTGAAATACTAGTACCACTTTACTAACAAGACAAAAACTTATGATATTTAAAATAACCAATTATTTGGGGATGAAGCTGCTCACGTCTGTAGAAAATACTTGAAACATGACACCCTACATGTGCCCCTGGGTTGTGCCAAAACGAGCAGCAAACTCGGTGGTAGACTTCGGCCACTGACTCTCAGTACCACTCATTAGCAAAGCCATGCTGCCAAATGTCTTTGTCGTGTTCCAGCATGATGCTCAATGAAGCTACACTCTAGGCTAGCACGCTTTACCATTGAAGACTACATCGCCACTTACCATCAGGTGAGATAGTAGTCAAACGCTTGCATATATATCAAAAAAAAACATTTAAAGTTATGCCCAAAAAGATGCCTCAAAAGTGATTTAATTCTAATATATACTTAAGGCTGTGTTAATAAATGTATATGTTGCCGATAAGTTGGATAATTGCGACAAATTTCCATTGTTTGTTCCATACATTAATATTTTCATTTTATATGGGTTGTTTGTAATGAAAAGTAAAAAGTCATTTTTAAACCCTATCAAAATCTGCATAGTATTATTTTAATATATACTATTTAATACATGCAATGACAGACATTTATTTAAAAAATAATGATAATTAGTCTTTGGTATCAAGGCATCCCCAGAATTTACAACAAATTACATAAGCCAAACTGTTACATAACTTTTATGGAAAATATGATGTAATTTCATTGTAAATTATTTACAATTGGTTTCAATGATTTTTTTTACTTCCTGTTCAGAAATGAATTTAAAAACTTTCCACTTTTTAATTGCCGGACCTAGCTAGATTTGCAATTCTAAACTAAGATTCATCCTTTATTGACAGCATAAATACTGATCTGTAATCATTTCTTTGCATAATGATTATCAAAGTCATAAAAAAGAAGTTTTTCTGAATGAATTCTTTACTGATAAAATGCTGCAAAGGAATACAAACAATAAGATGCAATTATTGTAGTAATATAAATGATAAAGAAAAAAGGATACTTTTTAACAGAAATGAAAATTCTTCAAACCTGCCATGATAACATATTATATAAGAATATGTGATGGTTAAAGTAGGCAATTGTAATGGTAAATATTATCATATAGATGTATCAAACAGATTTTAACAAATACTAATAATAAAAAATTGCATTATTATCATATTTCTTTAAATTATATACGAGTTATTTTGACTAGATTATCAAAAGTATTTATTGAATATGAAAAGTTTATGTATTTTGTGTGTGTAATGTGTACTTATGTTTTGTATACAAACAAAAAATATTGGAAATTCCTGTTATGAACCACGTAATAGAAACAATATCAAAGTTAATAAGACTTACCGTTTAGGGACCAGATGTGCGAAGGCAAAGAGTGGGTCGCGTAGACTCTACCGAGTGACAGGGAGGTGCCGGGTCCGGTGGCTGCTTCTTCATTGGAACTCGAGTCTGTGTCGGGGCTTGCTGCAGCGGAGGCTTCGTAACTTTGAGAGTTCGCTGGTATAGCAATAGCTTCGTGGGAATCATGAAGGTCTGGCACCGAAGATAGCGACCTCGCCCTCTGGCGATCGTTTGACATCTGTATCCCGGGTATTGCGCGCAGTAAGCTGAATCCAGCAGCACCGGAGACCACGTCCGAGCCGGAGCTCGTAGAGAATGTCCTCGCGCGCGGACTCTGCCCTCCGTTCGCCGTACTCGCTTTAGCACCCATGACTACCGACTTTATTACGCAAAACGCACTGGTCCCACTAATTTTATACGATCACAAGCACACGCGTAATGCGAAACCCTTGCCGGCTGGACACATCGTACGGTAAACAAAAATCAGCAGCGGTTTCGGTAATATGTAACGCTGTAACAACGACAAACAGAACGACGTCGCAAGTACCTACTTGTAAACAGCGTTGCATGCGCCTTCCTGCAAAATTTTGACAGTTCTCGCGGCTGATATCGATACCGATAACGATTTCGATAAAATTTTAAATTAACTCAGTTTGCTGCTAAAATAGACGAGAGAGATTTTATGGTATATTAAAAGACCTGTTGTATAAATATCTGAAATCACTTAATTATGACTATTAATATAATCGATTTAATAGAAAAACTTATGAACATCTTTTAATTCATTTAATTTCTGTTCCATCAACTGAAAAACTATAAAGAGGCGTCAGAATACGATTTTTCTTGATTTAATAAAGTACAAAAAATTATGTTGTCATTGATTTTACTATGTTATTGATGTATGGAGGTCGACAACTCGGCTCACCTATCTCCCTTAAATAAATTTCATTTTGAAATGCATTTGAACAACAGTGTTTATTTGGTACATAGTAGTAAAACTCATTCCGACAGGACCGTTTTCGATGAAATCGTCGTCCCAAATATGTTAATAATGTAATTTTACGTTAACATTGAAAATTTGGTGTTCAATCCTGTCTTTTTTTTTTAAACAGTCTGAGAATCTACCCGCACAGGGTGTGCAATCATTTTCTTTGTACCAAAGGAGTTGCAAAGCTTCTGATTTCTATTGCAAATTTATTATTTTTATCAAAAAGGTCAATGAAAAGAAAACAAAAAAATAGTCTGGGGACCTCTCCAAAAACATGTGCTGTCTCGAATTAATTAAATCGTTTTTCTCATAGAGAACTGTCAAGTTGACGTATTCAATTGATACACTCTGTCGCTATTTACAGTTTGTGAATGATGTGATTAATGTTTACGTGTAAATTAACGAAAAATTTACAGCGTTAAAACGTTAATAAGTATATTAATTATGAATTCTGCAACTGTAAGTGCGCTTCAGTTTTATGATTTAATTTCATCCATTCAGCCGCAAAATAATTTTATTTTTACCAACTGTTAACTCTTTTCTTTATCTTATGTAGTTTTCGTAATTTACAGCATAACATTTCTTGGGTTTAACAAGTTTTTAAACATAAAAATACCATTTAAAGCTGTTAAGTGTAAAATGCCATTTTCATAAATAATTTACGTTGCCTCATATTATTACTCATAGAGTAACAAGATATTACGATTGGCTTTAACCATAGCATCAGAGCCTAGAAGTAATTTTTGCTTTGCACGGCTTGTGCTTATGTAGTTGTGTACCCAACCTACTTACAGCCAGGTGTACCTCAGGTGCCGTTACTTGATGATGACACCATTGCGTTTGGAGAAGAGGATAATGCCAACAAGCAGTTTGTGTAAGTGTTTTTACTATCAACGAATATTATCATTATTGATATTATTAGAGTTATAAAAATAAAGTGTAAAATTAAAATTTGCCCGGAATACGTCTTTGTTGCAAGTGACAATCTAGGTAGGTACCACTGCTGCTTCTATGTCTGCTATCAAACAGTAGTGTGCAAACATTACTGTGTTCTGGTTTAAAGAGCACTGTAAATAGAGAAGTTACTGGAGTAATGGGACTTTATACATATGGCAAGAACACAAAGCAGTGTTGTGTGTATTACCTTAACTAGTGCCACATTGTTATAAGCTTACTAGCTACACTTATCATTTACCATTCAGTGAACATCTTGTTTGATTCGTCATTGCATTGAACAAAAGCAATTGGGTTTGGGTAACAAAGTCTCTGCTGCCTTGCAGCAGTATTGTATTAGTTAACATTGTTTACGGGTTCTTGCTCACTTGAATCCAAAATAAATTGATTAGAAAATGTTAATGGCTATGATTTCCTATTTCTAAAATAAGTTTTTCAATTTATAACTTAAATACCTATAGACATTGAAAGAGGTAAAGTAAATTTTTCGTGACTTATTTATAATTTTTACAATAGGTCTTATAAATATAAGAAACATGGTCTATTTTTTGTTAATCCTGTGTAGTGTGAGGTGGTTGGTGTTTGCATGAGTAATTACTGAATTAATGTTATATTCTAGTAAACAGAATATAAAACAATATAGAACACATGTTATATATTTTTAATATTTTATCCCCAAATAAATTGGACTATTAGTATCTTCAACTTCTGGTATGTGTCATGTGTCATCTGAATTACATTGGGGCACACTTACCTTACTGTTATATACAGATTCTCTAATTGACTGATAATACTGTGTTACATTGTTTGTAATTTTGGTTTTATAAATGTTAACTTGTTTTTGAATACTTTACAGACATCCCTATATTGTGTTCTTCCATCTTGTATTCCGGAGTTCAGCTATTTTGGTGTATATATTATGTAGTTTGTTCTCCATCTCATTCATAGCAACCTTTGTGTTAGTGATATTGTTGTTATCGGCAGACTTTTGGACAGTGAAAAACATAAGTGGTGAGTATTAAATGAAAAATAATTCTTGTTTTAAATAAAGATTAACACTAGCAGATCTGCCCTAGACTTATCATTTATTAAAATATTAGAGGAATATTTATCTGTGATTTGACTATTAATTAATTTTAGCCATTTAAGCAAGCTTAATCACGGGATTTTTTTTAAAAAAATCAATACCTTTTGCTTTTATAAATATGATGAGTATAAAAAATTCTAGCATTAAGTTTATATTTTTATTTTCAAAATAGTCTACACTTACTTTTAATTCTTCAATCAAGAACAACTACACAATTATGAAGTTAACATAAAGAGGCATTTGATAAAAATATTTTTGCTCTTGAAATCCCATGATGATAAAATTTAGTTGTTTATGAATCAAAATTAAAAAAAGAATGAAATTGTTTATCATTAATCAAGAATTAAGTTTCATGTTTGAGTTTTATCAAACAAGATAATGGATTTAAAAGTTATGTCAAACAATTCCTAACAAGTTTTAAGCAGAACAACATTCTGATAAGTTATGTTTACAGGTCGACTGCTAGTTGGATTGAGATGGTGGAACTATGTGGATGACGATGGCAAATCACATTGGGTCTTTGAATCAAGACAGGTATGATGAAACATGGAGTAATAGGTATGGTATTGCTATTAATCCCAGTATATGCCAGGCTGTCGTATTGGATACCCCACGTCGATCTCCTAGTCTTCTAGTCCGAGTCTGGACCTGGCTCCAATATACTTTAACAACAATATATAGTACCTTTTAATAATAAAGTCAAAAACCTGGGGCTGATGCTGGATAGTTCATTTAGTTGGCGGCCACAAATGGCCGAAGTTGAAGGGTAAAATGACAAATACCTTGTCTTATTTGTATCATATGTGTAGAGGACTCTGCAAATTGCATGTTCAAATTAAAACGTGTAATTACTAGGGTAAATCAACATACAGTGTCTCGAGATGTACCGAACAAAATCTAAGTATAGTTAATGAGAGTACTTTTTTTTTTAAATTATTTCCATTTTCAGAATCGTGTGAACCGCAACGAGAGCCGTCTATTCTGGTTGGGGCTGATCCTGTGCCCCATGATCTGGTCTGGCTTTTTCCTGATCTGCCTCTTCACGTTCAAGTTAAAATGGATGGTACATTTATGTTGTGATTTAGCGTTCTAGCACCAATACCATTACCAAAGTACAAAGTAAATTTGCAATAATATTTTTTTAGTTAACAGTCACTGCATTCTTAGACTTTCATATTGACATGATAAGTCATAACTCAATGATAAGGATTTACACTGCTTATAACAAAAAAAAATTTGGTAGCAATGAAATATGGAATAAAATTTGTAATTGTTACTAATGTACTGTCTTTGTTAGCACTGTGACCTTGGCAAAGTTTCCCTACCGTGTGGCGAGGGTATCGAAATGTTTCACTTATCAATAAAAACTAACGAGAGCAATTATGATCCAGCTGATGGTACTGATTGCGCTGACCCTCACCGGCGCAAATCTGTACGGCTACGTTAAGTGCAAGTTCGGCGCAAAGGAGAACCTTAAGTCCGCCACCACGGACTTCGTGAAGAGACAGATCCTGCAGAACGCAAGCTCGTTTATGTTCACGCAGCCGACGCCACCCACCGCCACCACAACCACCGGTGTTGTCTAACCTCTCCATATCTATTTATTAGTCCGACAATCTCGCGACAGAAAGAGTTTACTGCAATAACCTGCCAACTGTACAAATACAATAGCTGTTTGCTCCATTCGGACGTGATGAAGACTAGTGATTTATGGTTCATGCACTAAATTCTTTCCATTCCAATTCGATCGTATAGGTGCTTGTGTGTAAATTGTCTTACATTGTTTCTGATGATTTGTAATGTCATATAAATGTATAGTTGAATTTGATCTGCTAATAAAATAAATTTCTTTCACACCTACACCTTTTCACTCATATTTATATAGTTAACAAAATGCGCACGTTCAAAAGGTCATTGCTTCAAAAGGAAATCAGGGTTATGTGAAATTACCATTCACTATGCATTGGGAGGGCCTCTGGGGTCTCTTACAGAAAGCACTAGTTCCATTTTACCAGGAACGCACAAGGTTTACCCTGTTACTGTTAATGTAATGTGCGATGACTGTTTAATGCCGGTGCATTGGTGTTTGCGACGAAAACCTTCAAGATCTGCGTAAGCTCTATAATCTGCAGGGCGTATGGAGTCGCAGTTAGTTGTTGCGGCGGGAATGATTCGTTCCTGTATCGGTAATAAGTGGATGTCTATTTATATAATTTAATGTGCAGTACATAAAGTTCTTCGGCGGTACGTCTGAAAACCAAACATGCCATCCGTTTACAATCATATTTTTTTCTATCAAATGACTTCATTCTACATCAGCTCGTATGAGTCTAATACAAAAAATGTTCATTATTCTGATGACAAGACAGTATATCATCATAAATAATACTGACATGCGCTATTGTCTGCTCTTACTACCATGTAAACATCCTAGATGTCGCGACGGTACTTTGTGCTTAATTAAAATATTTGAGATTTTTTTACATACATTATTTTTTTGTTTTCCTTTTTTTCGTGACTGGTAATAAATTTTAACTGGTTTTACTTCGTTTGTTCCTCATTTGTGTGTATGGCGAGAGAATCTTTCACCAATTTTTATAAATTCCGTATTTTGGATAAGTACCGGGTATTGCGCCATTACATGAATGGGAACACTTGTAATTCTTACAAATTATCTGTCATCTCAACTCAAATGTTTCCTGTATTTGTACATTCCATGAGCAATAGTATATAGTATTTATATCAATGTGTACCACATAAACTTACTGTTGAATTCATAAATAAATGTTTTAATGCATATGTAAAAGTGTGTCTATTTTTTTTGTGTCTGGTCTTTATATTTAAAACTATTGTAATGTTAAAAAACCGACATAATCCAAGAACTACAGCTTTTATGGATTCTTGACACCCGCCAACCCGCACTTGGTCAGCGTGGTGGATAAAAGGCCACAGCTCTCAGTGTGGGGGTGGGCCTCGAGTCAAGCTGTAAGAATGTTAAAGTGAGGTGTTTAATATATATAAAAATATCGACAATACATATAAAATCGTCAGTATAATTGTCATTAACGAAACTCAAAATACCTAATATTTTATAAAAAATAAGAATTACAAAAAGTATGCTCCAGGTGAGGCTCGAACTCACAACCCCGGCATTACTCACACGTACACTGTCTTATAAGTACCGTGCGCTAACCAATTGCGCCACTGGAGCTGTGGGAGCAGTGACAAAATTAACATAAACTTACCACTGCAACATCCAGGTCAAATGACGTTCTTTTTTACTGATAATCAAATGTCAAAGGATAACCTAGTCCTAAGTTGCAATTAAACACGTCTATTCAATATTTTTGGCACTAGAGTTAGTTCATGAAATTAGTAACTTTTTGAAATTTAAATAGTCTCTATTGTCGTTCTGTTTAGTACGTCAGTCAGTCTGTCAAACGCAGAAACCCGATAAATTGCTTAGAACATAAACACGAAATGGAATGTAAAATGTAAACGTCATTTAATTGTAGTGTATGTTGTGATTACGTTACTAATAACATTTAGTAATGCCTAAACGTTTTGATTGTTTGCTGCAAAAATCATCAGTGTGTTCCCGTGTCTGATGTATGTTCAAAATGAATTGGTTCGACGCTTCGGGGTTGACGAGTTTAGCGAAAACGGCGCTGAAAGAGGCTCAGAAAACTATCGACAAAGCGTTAGATATTTCCGATGAGAGCAGTGAAGAGCCAGAAGATGATCCTGCTCCTGTTAAAGCAAAATCTATAAGTAGTGGTAACACGCCACAAAAAGGCAACTCCGATTTTTTAGCTTCTTGGGGATTGACTGTAAGTGCTGAGAGTTCAAAAGATCCTATAAAAGAGCAGCCAGTGGTTACCGAGAGCCCTTCGAAATCGAACTCTCAAAGCTTATGGGGGTCTTTCGCTGGTTCGTTCTTTGAGCAACAAAAACTATCTGAAAAAGACTCCACGATTGTCCGCCCGCCTAAAGCAAAATCTATGAACGTTATTGCTGATAGTAAATATGGTAGCCAAGATGATTTGTTTTCTAGGAGTCAGCTTGTTATGTCTGATGGAGGTGATTGTTTGGATAGAAAGAAAGATGAAGCAGTGTCAAAATATGAAGAGAGGCGAAGCTCTAATTTATCACATAGACTGTCACTTGTTTCAAGTAGAAACAGTTCAGAATCCGTTGAAGTTCTTTCTCATAGTTTGAAAACCACACCAGATTCGGAAACATCGGTTCATACTATATCTAATAGCAGTAGTGCGGGACAGAAGCAAACTTCAGAATCTGTAGAAATATTGCCCGATAGTCTTATTAGCCCTAGTTCTATAGAATGTCTTGGTTTCGATAGTTATTGCAGTGATAAAAGTACCTCATCTAACCTCTCCAGTGGTGATATATCAGACAAAAAGTCAACTCCTCTTGGAGAGGCTACTGAGAAAGTTGAAACAGCAGACAGTGTGAGCTTAGTGGTTGATGATGACGAAGACACCATGTCATATAACTCAATATCTGAATGCACAGCACCTACTGTGTTGGATACGGATGAGAAGCCAATCAGCCCTTTTCAAAAACCAAGAACTCTTGACATTCAAAAGAAGAGTTCAGATAAGGAGTCAATACATATAGATCATCCAATTATTAATCAAAAAATGCAGATAAGTGAGAACTCTTCCAATGATGGCTCTTGGTCAGACAGAACACTTAATGCAGATAATGACAGTATTAATCTTGAAACCGTTGACGATCAAAAGAAAGAGGCTGATCATGATGATGCACTTGTGGAGAAGTTGAGTGACTCTTCATCATTCTACAATGTCAATGTGTCTACTGATTTGTTAAAGTCTGAATGTTCAGCATTTGTTAATGTAGAAAAGCAGCAATGTAGTGTATCAAGCAGCAATGAATCATCACAAAAAGAAAGCATTAAGGAACGAACATCACCCATTAGTTCAGACAGCAAAAGTGACCTAGTCAAAATTGGTTCAGATCGTACATCAGGGCATACATCTGGTGATGAAGTAGAAACAGCCACATCTTCCGATATTGAAATTATACCGAGCCCCAATGGTGACAATGGTCACAGTTTTTGCAGAAATAGTCCAGGAAAATGTGGTGTCAAACCAGGGAAACTTGATGGAAGCATGTCCCCTAATCTTGTGGATTTAGTTCTAGGCAAGTCTTTGTCAACAAAAATTCGAGGACATACAAGGGAATTGTCTGAAGTTTCAGTCCAGAGCAATACAAGTGATGAAAGTCAAAGTTCAGAGAATGAAAGGCTGATGAAGAGATTATGTGAAATGGCAGAGATTTTAGATGCGAGGGAGAGTAGATTAATGGAAGTTAGTAGGAATAATGCAGAACTGGTTGAGAGTAATGCTCATTTAAAGAGCCAGATGGAATCGCTTATAGCAAAGCATGATGTTGGAGACATAAATATGATTACAGAGGATTATACACAAAGGATGTCTGCATTGGAGAAGAAGTTCCAACAGGCTATCAGGGAAAAAGTAAGTTCTTTCAATTTATTATTGTCTTCAAATGTCAAAGTGAACAAAAATAATCTGACTTATGACAAAGGAAATATTTCTTTATCTATGTAAGGAATTATATCACGAGATATTTATTGGCCCCTATAAACAGTAATTCAATGGGCTAAATGCTTCTTAGTACATTTGTTTTAGTTTATCATTGAGATGTCTTACTTCATAGTGTTGTTGTTGTTATTTATAGGTATCAGTTACAAGGCTTCTTCTGTTACCTTTGTTAAAGGCTAGGGAAACGGGTTATTGTAAATAAAATATTCCATGCCAATGTGCTAAACATTTTATGTATTCCTTCATTATTCACTTGCAAAGATCACATATAAAATAATGTTGCAATTAAAAAAATCCTTGGTGTTGCCATTTGTATTTGATTTCTTTAGATCATTTAACAGGAACCTGGCATGATAAGTACATAGATAATATACATTAACATCAAATTAATTGCAAAAAATAGTTTGTTATAGGGAATAATAGCTAGTCATACTTAATAAAACAATAAATGTTTAAGTTTTTAGAAGTACACTAAATGCATGTAAGCAATAAATTATAAAGTATGAGAGCAATAAAACACAATCAGTCTACAAAATTTTCCACTTGTGAGAATAATTAAAAGGATGTTTCTAATTAATCAAAAATGTATGGCCTCTATTTGGGGGGTGTTTTATAAATTTAAATTCCAATTACAAGATCTGATCCCAATAGAAATTTGGTAATAGACCTATTGTCTTATAAAGCGACCACTTTGTAAGAAAACAGGATGCACTATATGCATTGCGAAGGCGCAGCTTGTATCCCACTGAGCTTGAGCTTCTGGTGAAGAAAAACACAACAAGGAAAAAGATTAATTCCAAGGACAAAGCATCTGCTATCCTGCACTTGGCCAGCGTGGTGGATTATGACCAAAACTCTCTCCATTATAAGAAAAGGCCCTGGATCTCAGCAATGGGAATAATTTAGGGGAGAGAAAATAAAAAAAAAAATATTTTGTTTTCAAAAGATTAGATAAAATAACAATATACATGTATTGTACGGACTAATTGTTGTTAATGAATTTTTCATGTTGAACCATTTAGACGAACACATTTAGACGATCATGAATCACATATAATTATACATTACACGGCTGTGGTCATGTTTACAGACATCGATATAAATGTAAATATATACTTTCATTATACTTTACCAAGTTTAAAAAAAATTAAACCAACATAATTTTAACAATTTTTAGTCTTTTTCAAGAACGACGGAACTGGCTAATATTGATATTATATATTAACAATATATAGCTTTTGACTTTTTTGCTCAGGCACAACCGAATGTTTTTTTTTTTTTACAGGACCAGCTGAGAAAGGAACTTGACAAATTAAAAACGGAGGCAACGCGTAAATGTTCTTCGGAGTTGGAGAACGGCATCAAGGAACGAGACGAAATTATCGCGCAGCTGCAGGAGGAAGGAGAGAAGCTAGCGCGCCAGGAGTTGCAGTACTCAAACATTATTAAAAAATTGCGGAACAAGGAGAAGGACAATGAACAAGTCATCAAGAGTTTGAGGTGAGTAATTAACGTAAGACTTTAATAAAGTCATTTAAACGTCAAAACAATTTCTCTACGAAGTTTTTAACAAGTCCATCGACAGTCACAACCGCGTGAGGAAACTGTAGAAGTCTTGGTAAATTTACTACGCTCTTATAATTCAGAGACAAAATAACGGAGCTGACTGCGGAATTAGACCGGCTCAAGCGGTCCATGGCCGCCAAGGAGGAGCTGGAGGTGAGCCAGATCGAAGCCATCTATCGGCTGACCACGGCCAACAAGAAGATGGAGACGGAGCTGATCGAGGTAAATGTTGTTTTTAACACAATACCTCTGATCTGAAGACTGGCGTTATCATTTTAGTTTGGGTACCTGTCCCTGTGTCCGTCCGAAACGGCCCTGCTCAAATACGGGGAATCGAATTTGAATCATCTCTTGTGAACCATCAGCTGCTCCGTGTAGGAACGGACTTGGATGCAACATGAGATGACTACTCTTCCCTATTCTGAACCTGTTAGTCACCACAATAGTGTTGCCGCTTTATGCGGTGTGAAGCCCAGGTCAAGTTTCAGCCTGTTGTATTTACAGATTATGTATCTCCATTTTAGATACCAGTGGAAAATTATAAAAAAGTATCACGTCCAGGACTGCAACAAGTACTATTTTATTCAAATAAATACAAATTATTTTCGTTAGCAGATGAAAATGTACAAAATGAAGCTATAATGTATAGTAGAATAAGGATTATAAATTTAAGTGAATGTTAAAAAGATGCACAAAAAGTGCGTCCGCCCCCGGGTGGGCTCGAACCACCAACCTTTCGGTTAACAGCCGAACGCGCTAGCCGATTGCGCCACGGAGGCGATGGAGGCGCAGCCCGAATGTCGAGCCACATCTTTTTCCTATCGGTTCATTCTTTTGTTTGCCAACCGTATGCCTTTTACGTGGTGTTTGCACAATACGGCAAACACACAAGAACGGATGAATGTATCTTGATGTATTTATTTATGAAATTAATTTTCAAACATCAATTTCAATACATACTACCACGCGTTGCTGTGGCTAAAGTTTTTGTCAAGTAGTTTGGGACCTCGACCTCCGTTCAGAGGTCGCGGGTTCGAATCCGGCGCGCAGTTTTTCTGAGTTATGTGCGCTTTAAGAAATCAAATAACACTGGTGTTATCTGCAAACTCGCACTTTACCGGCGTGGTGGATTATGGCCTAAACTCTCTCATTATGATAGAAGTTCGCGAGTCCCAGCTGTGGGAACACATAATGGGCAGAAAAAAAACCATTTACAAAGAAAGTTAGAAGAATATCAGCCATGAGTACCACAATGCTTTTTTACATAGATGTATTATCTTCACTATAATTTCAATTTAGTATACACTTTAGTCTGCGTAAAACATGGCGGGCATACAAACACCAAACAATTTTAAATTAGTTTCTGCAACACGCGGTGGTTATGATATTAAACGTTGATACGTTTAACACAGCGCCATCTGTTGAATACTAACCCAATCCAGTCAACAGAACACGACTTGTGTTGGCATCGTTTGGAACTAACAGACAATTGTGACTATTAGATATTAAACAAATAATTTGCAATTGAGTAATATTGCGGCTATAAATTGATGATTGAGATGTAAGTTATCCTATATCTTAAGTCGGATCAAAGTTCACGCGGTGTGCAAAATTTTATCGGTTGAGTAGTTCAGGCGTACATGGCAGTCAAACACTGACGACACATCATTTATGAGATTAAAAATATTAAATATCCAACAGGCAATAACAAATATTGGTAATAGTAGCAAATAATCAGCTATTTAAAAAGAATAAAAATAATTTCAGTGCTCCCGACCCGGAATGACGTGGTGATCTTCAAGAGAAGAGTCTACTACGCTACTTCTAGACTAGTGCGCTTTATCATCAAAGATTACATTGCCGCTTAGCTTACCATCGTTTGGGATCGTAGCCAAGGGCTATTTTAAAAATCTTTTAAAAAATCAGAACTGGGGCCAATTTACGATGTTTAACTTCTTTTCGACCACGTGTCCCTTAGCTATACGATTGTCTGTCAAATGTCCATTCGGTCAGGTGTCCGTCGACGAAATGTCCGGGTATCCGGCATGACATGCCTAGCGATGAAGAAAGAAGTGAATTTAAAGTAATTTGCTATATGTACCTTTAAAGTTTTTAAAAGTAAACCATTTACGAGCTGAGAGTTCTGCAATGAAATGGCTGGCGAGCCATCAGTTCATTTATCCATCTCTTGCAGAGAATGCGACACAACGGCGTTTACGATTTGATCCACTTAATTATTTGAATATGCAACCATTATTAATTAAAGTATTTCATTGTTCGTTATCTGTGCGGCACACCGTTATCACAAGTGATTATTTCAATCGGCACCGAACGTATGCGCTGCGACCTTGTTCGGCGTCCTTGTCAGTGCCCAGGACCAGCCCCTTGTTGTCCGCGGGGTTCCTTCTAAAGCGTCTGGGGGATAGGGTTAAGTGTATTTATATTCAGTAAAAACCCCTCGGTTGTCATCCCTAGATCCGTTTCGAGAAGCCCCGACATCTCATACAGAACGCATCGAGCATTGACGCCGCAAGAGACTGAAAGGGTCTTCAGACTTATGGACTTTCAAAGTGGGGGTCAAAGCCCATGAGTCTGAAGATCCTTTCAGTCTCCATCTACGGCAGGCAGGGCTTACGTTAGTACCATTCTTACTAGCCCGAGACTACAATGTAGCGTTGTTCTGAGAAGTTTTGGTTATCTAAGTTATTAACGGTGTTCAGTCTCAAAGGATATACACAAGTAACGAATATAATAGTCCAATTAAAATAGTATTAATTTATTGCATTAAAATTGTTTATGATTCGGTGCGTTGTACTTCGAGTAAATGCATTTATTGTCTCGCCAACAAACCGCATGCTGACGTCTAGTGAAATGATTTGTTTTAATTATTATTTGAGTTATCGGTAGTAGGTCTCTGTTGCCGGAGACCGTCTAGCTATAAACCGTATCGTAACCGTCTAACAGCACTGTAAATATTACTGTGTTCCGATTTGAAGGGCGTTAGTAGCTAGCGAAATTACTGTGGTAACGAGAGTTAACATCCCATGTCTCGCCGCGGCGAGCGCAGTGTGGTGCAGTGTGGTGCAGTGTATACCACGCTAACGGCACGTTGCTGCGGACAGGCGTATCAATTGCCGTCGTGTGAACGTCTCGCACGTCTCGTCGCTTCGTTGAATAATAAAAAAAGGTTATTTTTACTGAGTAAAAAAATTGCAAGTACTGCGCCTCAGCACTATACAGTAATTATAAATAGTAACATAATTGTAAACGAATTGAATGGCTCGGCAAGGAAATACGTTCACTGTTGCTTTTATT
>DWHU01000558.1:0-17651 GCA_018247975.1 Parides photinus | reverse complement strand
ATCCCGGGCTATTGAATTAAGGGGACACGGTTCAACATTTCAATTAAAACATATACGGTAACTGTTTGATATACGTTTTGATGACTTGAAATGGCGGGTTCGATCTTCACTGAAATTGAGCTGAAAAACATGGAGTTTTGAAATTGTATTAAATTTCTTCTCTTCGCTTCTCGTCCGTTCTTTTCTGGTCTTCTGTTGTGTTGTGTACGGTGTTCGGTTGTTTTGGCGTTCGTATGTTTTGGCGTTAGCGTGTTTTGGCGTTCGGGTGTTTTAGCGTTCGCATGTTTTAGCGTTCGCATGTTTTAGCGTTCGTATGTTTTGGCGTTCGGGTGTTTTGGTGTTCGGATGTTTCGGCGTCCAGATGTCTGGACGGTCGGATGTTTTGGCATTCGGGTGTTTCGGCGTTTTTGTGTTTTGGCGTTCGTGTGTTTTTGGCGTGCGGGTGTTTAGTACTTGGCGTTTGGCGTTTCGTGTTTCGTGTTTCGCGTTCAGCGTTCGGCGATCCTTGTCCACGTCCGTGTCCATTATTATTATTTTCAAACAGAAACATCACATTTTGGAAATCATGTATCATTTGTTTTAAAAATGTGTTATAATGTTGCGATAAATATTTTGTAATTAAATACATAATTGATATACAGAGGAATGATATATTTTAATACAATGTTTTATATAAATCCTACACATATTTCATTTTAAAATAAGTAAAACAAATTGAAAACTGTTGAGTTCCGCAAATTTCACATTAGGAATAAATTTGATATCCGCTGTGATATTGCCATTTAGCGAGAACGCATTTAATATAATAATATGGGTCGTTAAGTAGTTTATGCTGTCCTTTAATTAGATTTAGACTTTTAAATTAAATTATTGATTGCTAACTTTACCGTGGTTTGAAATTTATGGATATAAAAGTATAACAAAATCGATATGACTACATAGACTCAACTACTTATTTTTTAAGGTAAATTCTAAAAAAAAACTATGGAAAAAAATATAAACAACTTTAATATTAATATACATAAAAATGTAAATAGTTTCCAATTTAATTACTCATACGTATTATAAAAAAATCATTATAACCCCATTTAGATTAACGGGAAGTGACGACAGTTTTATCGAGAAAATAAACATTCCGTAATAAGTATGATGATTTGATGTGGGTAAGTTATCCGTTTATGTAAAATAACCAGACCAAGTCTTTCGCTACGCGCCGTTTCTATTTTCTCCGACAAAATAAACAAAGCAGTCGTCAAGTAATTAAGTTCTAATTAAGAAAGGAAAATGCTGTCATGAACTGCTTAGTCTCTAAGAAAATGTACTTTGAAAATATTCGACGCTACCAGCCCGCCGGATCGCTCTGCTTTATATTCAATTAATGTGAAAATTCTAGACATAGCAAAATATTTACAACCCGCGCTACCTTTTTACTGCTAGTAACTTTTAGTACGAGCTTCCAATATAAAATTAAATATGAAATTATTACATATTTCGAGCCGATAAAATAACAAAAGATAAAGAATGAAAAAATTCAATCAGGATGATTACTCTAATGTATAGTAACAGTAGTAGTAATCTTTTTCAATAAAATATTAATCTTTTTGAACCTCTACCAAAAGTGAATAAAATAAATCAAATTAATAAGATTCGTCTTCTTTCTCGTCTAGAGCAATTTATATGAAATTAACACTTTTCGTACTTCCTTAAACATTTATTTTTTATTGGCCGTTTTGTTTGTCACCATATATGTAATAAATTCATATGTGAATTCTTAAAGGAATAAACGCAGAATAATTTCAAAATTATCTTTTTATAATATGTAGTATCAGCAGTCCGGAGATATTTTTGTTTCACCCTAGATTTAAATCTCCGTGCATATTAATATCAACATCACACCTCGTCTGACACAATAACGTATGAGTACTGCGCTTAGATGTGACGCGTGCATGAATTTAATTTTATTAGTATCTTCAAGACTGTGTATACGAGCATGTGATTATTTTGCCTACAAAACCAAAAAATACAATGTGTTTTAATAAAAGAAAACCCCTTTGTGCATTTTTTCGCCAACTTCTTCTTTGTTATTACTGTATGTGTTTTAGCCGAAGATATTTAAGTGACGTTCCTTAGCTATACCAAGCAATGAATTGACGCGGACTGATGATGATGACAAAAGAAAATGATATACTTCTATTGTAATTATACTTATATTATTCTTTATGATTATTATAAAGTAAACTTTGAAATTATTTAAAGTTTCTATAACTTAGTATTGATGACATCTATAAACATTTACGTATATATCAACACTTTTTATAAAATAAGTAATGAGTTAGAATGTACTATAAATCTAACATGATACATATCAACAATATTGCAAATCATAAACAATGGACAAAATTGTTTAAAACGTTAAATTTATACTAAAATTATTTTGTTGTGTGTATTCCTTAAAATTCCAAATCTTTTTTTAACTGGACGTGTTTATAATGTGATCCCTATATTTATTAAATAAAGAAGGGATGATAAATTCGTTGACTAATTCATAAGCAAAGTAAATTTAAACTTCGCATTTTAAATAAAATAAAATAAAAGGAGGATTTCTGTGAATATATTTCCTGTTTCATCAATTTTATATTAAACAATGAAAAGGATGTCCGGATATTGGAATTACGTTCTCCATTATTTTGATTTATTGGGCTTGTTATTGTTTTTCCATCACGCCTTCTCAGATTAATCCCGTGGAGAGTTACGGATGTACCTAAAAAAATATTTTTTGTCTATGATAATTACTGACTTTCTGTGCTAAACAACTAAGACGGAAAAAAAACGATTGCCTGCAGCAGAGATGATGTTAAGGTGTATGAGTGAAGTCACAAAAATAAATAAAGTTAGGATTGAGTACGTAAGAGGAAGTTTGAAGGTGGCACCTGTGGTAGAAAAAATGAAAGTAAATCGTATGTCCTGGAACTGATATGTTTTGCGAAGAGAGGAAACGGATGTAATTAAGAAAGTTTTAGGTATGAATGTGTTTGGTTGGAGAGGAAGAGGAAGACCGAACAAACGATGGATGGAATGTGAGAGATGATATGCAGTGAGAGAATGTTCATAAATGAATGCATTGAGAAAAGACAGCAAAGCACTGACCTGAAATAATTTGGGACATGGGCAAGACAATAATAATAATTACTGTTTTTACTTATTGCCTTTGTAGCAGCTACATATCGTCATATTTGAAAACATGAGTACACTTAATTGGCCCGCGGCGGTTGTACATTTGTTTTAATTTTTCAATCTATTGTATTGTTTACAAAGCAATAACTTTTTGTTGGCAATATGGGCTAATTAAGGCGGATCAAAGATGCGAAATCGAAAATAATTTTTAACAAATCTATAACTATAGCTCTGTTGTAATTTTTGACTGAAGCAGATCATCTGATACTGGGCTCACGGACCCGAAGTCCACGGTCTAATTAGGTATAATCTAAAATATTCAATACTGTTCGTACTACGAATTTAGTAATCCAGTTTAGAGCTATTTCTTTTTTTTGTGTAGGCCGTACTTTCTGTATTTCTGTCGAAAATACTTGCGCGTATAAGTCGAGCTCCAGTCTGGTTTCCAACCACATTCGCCTAGGCCAGAACCACTGGCTGATGAGAACAACCATGGAATACATGTGTGTGTTGTTTCTATTTGGATAACGCGAATAGTGTGGCGTGGACTGCGGTTTCTGGTCTCAGGTTTCAGTAACTGCTTATAGTTGGTCACGTTAGGATTCAGGTAAGACGATAATTTGTCAAAGTATAACTTCAAGCATCCTCTGAACTCGGTTATGTTCGGGAGCTTAAGGTAACTGTAGAGGATTAGATTTCGTTGGTATCATTCAACGCCGGTAGCGATTTGGGAGAATTGGTTTTGGAGAACTTGCAGGAGTTTAAGGCGCGCATATGTTAGGTAGGCGAAGACCACACCGACATTATCGGTTTTAAAATTTTTACTTTCATTAATAATTTCCAAGTTTCTTTATCTATACAAATAATCAAATATTTAATATCAACAGTACTAATACAAACAACGTTAGTATATACTGTCAGTGTAACGTTTAATAAAGTATTCGGAATTTAATAGTCAGTAACAAGTACAGATAATACTTAATTACTTACTAGATGTCATAATCACAGCTTCGTACATTTTATAATTTGTCTGTTGTATTAAAATGCTAATAAGCAGTGATAAAAAGACTGCCTGGGAACAAAGTGCCCGACAGATGCCAGGAACCATCAATAGAGCGGTTCATTAACTTTTATTAAACACGATTTCACAGCGCGTCGACAATCCTCCAAATTAGTTGATCTTGTTTCGAGTAAGAACATAATGCTACTTTGTTTGTGATTAAGTTGTAAGGATTTTGTATCCAGATTACCAGCACATTTTGAATATTCTAGAATGGTTGTTTTATTATTGGATTATTTTTTTGTCGTTTTGTATGTACTGTGTAATACAATAACGGCTATAGCTTCAGCCTTCAGCCAAGTTGTAGTGAACTTATTTACATAACATTATTTCAATTTAAAAGGCGTTTTTAAGTATCATAATATAAATGTATAGTATGTAATCTAAAAAGATTTTAATATGTGGTCTAAGTATGTAATAATTTAAGAAGATAAACTCTTGTTCAAGATGATAAAACATATAAGTATCAAGCGTGTATAATAACAATTAGAAACTTAAGTAGCACCGCAGCTTATATTTCTACCGCCAAACAGTAGTGTACATACATTACTGTACTCTGTTTTGTAAGTCGTTGTATCTAGTGAAGTTACTGAGGTAACAAGACTTCACATCTTATTTCTCAAGGCAACGCGTATTTATTTGATCATATATAGCGCCACGTTGTTAGGGACATGCATATTCACTTATCATTAAAAACTCATTTGTTTCATCAGTTAAAAAATTTCAATGCCACAAGTACTGAACAAACTAAAATCATAAACGTTTATCGTTTTCGGATAATTTATTTCGTTGTACTGTACTGATGAAATATGACGAATTAATGAAGAATTTAAAAAAATAAAAAACAAATACTTGGTACAATTTGAATTATAATAATTCTTTCTACATTACCTAAAATCTAGTAAACATTGTTTAATTCTTATTTAACTATCTAGCGTATAGTAAAAACCATTAAGAGCACGCTATTATTTCAATGTAACAGAAGATCTCGGGTTCGTATTCTTAATATCTTAATATCGCCTTAAATAATATATCTATAGTTTAAATGTATTAAAATGCATTTATAGTATAATACTTTATACAGAACTTGCAACCAATTATTCTACTGATCGTTGAATATTTCACGTTCTAATTCTGAAGGAGGTAGCCAAACAAAAATTAAAAAAGAGATCAGTATATCTAAGAAAACAGGTAAGATTAATTTTTAACCTGTTAATTTAGATTAATTTCATAACCTAGAATTAAATTAAAGTAACGTTAATATTTTATTTTAAATAATTTATTTACATTACTGGCATGTAAAAGCTAAATCAATATAAGTATAAAAATAAATGATATCCAAGAGACAACTTAAGTCTTATTTTAGTTACACGCTAAGCGTACACATACGTAAGTTAATTTTAACATTGCTTTACTTCCGTCGTTATTACGAATGCGAAAACGAGACTTGGGATGTGACGCGTGTCTAACGTGAATATAATATTATATTTGCTTCTACGGAAGCAAGGCATGTATAAGCTACATTTATAAGTCGACATATATTAATAAGATGAAGTAATAATTAGCGAGAAATAAAAAGAAAATAAGTTGAATAGAGTAAGGAAAAGAATACCCATTCACTTTAAGCAGGTACACAGACTACAAGCTGCCTAATTATCGATCTTTGAAAAAGGTGGAAATTTAAGATGTTTTTAAATACCATTTGTAACGCAAGTATTTAGTTTGATATCTCAAATGTAGTGGGTGAATGAGGTAGTAAAACAGTATTTATACTCCAGGCCTGTGATTCCGGGTATGTACGAATAGAACTAAAGACTATACTAGTTAAAGACAGCCAGTTGCAGAGCAGCTAAAGGCAAATAAAATTATCTACGGGTTTCGCAAATCTTAAGAATGCATTTTGTAGATTTGGCTTAAATATTAAAAACATGTTACTTAAAGACTTTCTCCTCATGTTAAAGTACTGCTAAGAATTTTTATTATATAAATATCCAACGCAATAAATTTTTAACGAATAATAAACGTATTTAAGTAAAATCAACAAACTATCGTAAATGTTTAAACAGAAACTTTACACCGTAGAAAGTACCTGATTGTACTATATTAAAATTAAATAAATAAATTCAATCAATGTTTACAAAACTGGCATCGTTATTATTTTGAGTGGAACTTTTAATAAAATTACACAGGTTTTGCGATACCTCCAATGATTTCTTAATGTTAAAAATTGCTGTTAAAAATGTCTGTAATGCAAAAAAAAAGTAAAGGAATAATTTTGATGCTTAAAAATTTATCTTACCTCATTAATTACTAAAACTTTTTCTTACAAATTATTAATTTTTGACCTCATTATATGTTAACCAAAACAAATTGAAGTAAATTGATAGGTTGCTTATAAAATTTATCGGAAAGAGATGTTTAAAAAGCATAAAATAAAATTATTACCGCTAAATATTAACATTAGAAAATATCTCTGTTAATTTATTGTTATATAAATACGTATAAATTATAATACAATGAACCGATTTTTTTCAATTCAAATGGAGCCTATTCACACCAGAAGACATTAAAATTTATACACAAAGTATTAACGGAAAAAGTAGATACTATAATATTACTTGTGAAGGACTTGAAGAAAAAATTACTCTATTTTATATTCTTAAAAGATGAATCTCGAATTTCTAGATGTTTAACATTTAAATGTTCAAATTCATCAATCCTCTCATCACATATACTTAACTTATCATGAATCTTTCAAAACTGATAAATTATTTGTCATTAATAGAAAATGACGAAAATTCATTTTTAGAACTTGATTAATTACTAAAACAGGTTGAGCATGTGAGAAATATTTTCATGCAATTTGATTGGTGTCTAAATAAATTGAAATTTATTACGCTATTATCAATAAACAACGTTTTAACAGTCTTCAATCATTTATTAATCCATGCGATGATACCTCGCAGTATTGTCCGTTATTAATGATTTCTACTTATTTTTTAAAAACAACACTCACTTTTTTTATTTTATTATACACTCCGTTTATCTCGTAGAAAGGCTAATTATTACATACGAAGTAAAGAGAAATTTATGTTTGTTTGGTTTCATTTAAAAACTTTACTTTTAAACAACAGAAAATTAAAAAATAACGATCATCATGCCAAAGGGTATGGCTTTTCTGCCTACGATAGTTAAACAGAGAAAAAAATTAAGTTCTATAAATTAAAACTTAAAACACGTTATGTGCGTTTCTTCACTTTATTGTAGTTTTTAATAATTTGTTAAAATTTGGAAATTAGGTATAATTAACAATACAAAACTTTCTTAGTTAAACTTTCAAAAAACGTATAATATTGTTTTAGTTATCTCTGAAAATATATGGATAAAGTGTTCAGAATTTGTTAAGATACATTGATTGACAGGAAATGAGCTATACATTCATAGCTTTGTACTTTAGCACCTGTTACCAATCATCTAGTATTAAATATTATCGCGGTTGAACGCGCTGTACGTATCGGAAAGACGCATGTTCGATCCCCACTAAGCTTGAGCTTCTGGCTGAAGAAAAACTTCATGAAGAAAATGACATGATCCAAAAAAAAGTTTTTGTGAATATATAACATTCACCAACCCATATTTAATCAGCCTGTTGGATAAAAAATACTCACAAATTAATCATTGTAAGAGAAGGCCCTAAGTCCTAGCAGATGAGACGTGAAGTGAGATGTTTATTATTTTATACAAATATGACCAGTGCATATGCTGCAAGAGAGCCTAACATAAAAACATAAGTATAAATATATAAATAATAAAATATATGTAATGTTATATACGTGGATGTAATGAAAGAACGTGTTATATCAAATACAACACGAACAGCATGAAATAGTAACTAAACATTCATGATCCTTTATTTTATTAAACCGGTAGCTTTCGCTGTGTACACATTGATACTGATGTTTATTACTAACTGACATTAAGTTTTCTTTATATAGAACAGAAAAGAGTTAATAAAGAATTGTAATATATATTACCACTATTATTAAAGAACTTTTGTTTTGAAATGCCTGTACTAATGTTTTAAGCTACTACCTCCACACTTATTTCTTTTGCATAGAGTTAACAGAATATTGCATCATACAGTTTTACTTAGTCATACCATAAGTGGATATTCAACCCAGTAATTGATATAAAAAAGAATATTTATGTAATTTTAATTCTAAATCCTACATCGCTTCTTAACCAACCAAATTTTAGATCGCTTAGTGTATAGCACAGTATTTATATATCTTATCCGTTTATTCATATGTATGTGTAAAAACTAACATTTCTTATTGGGTTATAATTCCACTTCGCCTACCACTAACTCGCTACGCTTCCTACGATGACTAGTAGAGAATGCCTATTGGCAATAATTGTTATTGTATTGTATTGTAATAATTAGGTGTTCCGACAAAAACATATCGTTTGGTATTAAACATGTGTTTTCATTAAAATGTATTATATAATATAATAATCGTCAAATTTATCGTACCCTATTTTCCTCTTTCAATTATTCCTGTCGTAGTTGGAATTCGTATTAAATATTCAAGAACAGAACAGAAGATGCAGTTTTTACTTTCAGCTTTGAAAAGTAGTATAAGTTGGACAACGTTCGGAATCTTTTTACAAAGCAAAGGAAGTCCGTGTCTGCCTTTGCGCGATACTTTGTATAATATTCTTTGCTAACAGCTTAATACTTCTAGTGCTCTCTTTAACATTGTATTTGGATATAACATTTTTGTTTTACTCCACGAGGAGTAAATACAAACAAACATAAAAAAAACCTTTGAAGGAATGTCGGAGTTTGGATACCAACGTATAATTTCTCGCAGTTTCGAATAACAACCTGTTAATAAACGTTAATACAAAATCTTCTTTACTAGGTAACGGTTAGTGAGTGTAATAACAATACTAATGGTACTATCTTAAGTCTGGAAACCACAGGGCCTACGATGGAAAGAAAAAAGTTTTAAGTTGCGAATTGTGAAAAGATCCTAAGCAGTATTAAATATTACTAACATAAATCTTCTAATTACAATTAGTATGTTCATTAAACTTAACAATAGTGTAGCTCGTGTTGCTATAATTATTTATATTAAAAACTCAGGGTATTAAATAATAGTAAAGTATTAAAATAATCAGACGAGAGTAATTCCTCGATGTAAAGGAAATTTTAACATAAATTATGCACTTTTTCCTTAATAAGTCTTGTATTATTGCATGAAACTTAATTTCCAAATTATTTTGTCTTACAGCTTCAATTTTGTGCAAATAGGTTGTAATAAAGAAGGCTATCATCAAACAATTCAAAACAAATTAACAGAATAAATGAAGACGCGAAATGCTTTCTTAAGCAAAATGTACCTTTCAAATAACTCTCGGGAAACGTTGTTTATCTTTTATAACCTATTAACTTATTAAAGATTGAAATGGAAGTTAAAATATTTTATCTGTATTTAAAAAAAAAGTATTATTCTACGCAGATATGAACGTGAACGTATGCTTAATGGTGAGGTGCTAAAATTATGTACACTACATGACATTGTACTCATCGTCTTAAGACATGATATGTTAATTATAATAAATTTCAAATGTATATATAATATACGTTAATATATTTACACTAAACTAAGGACACAGAAAGTTCTAGTTAAATTAAATTTATGGGATCTGAGCATCGTTAAATGTTGAACGTGTATTTCTATGTTACATATAAGTCTTTTATTAGAGTGATAACTGGATTATTATTTTTAATAGTAATATTACTTACTATATATATAGTCAAAACAATTCAGTCGCGTCTTTTAATAAATAATTCCTTTTTCATTAATAATGATTTTGTTCATAGTTATGTTGATAACAAATGTTCGCTTACATTTCTTTAGTTATCAATAATACGGAGTTTTCTTAAGTAAAAGGAACAAATGTTAAAGTAAAATAGGTTGTACATAAATACAACCATCATTAAATAATAGTTATGTATGCCCTGTTCTCGTTACCTTATTACTAATACTTAGTAATCTCGTTACACTCGCCATGCATAACGCGGCAACGCTAAACATTTATATCTTTTTTTTATACACCCATTAGGAGAATGGGAATGATGTTAAACAGCACCGCATTGATCAATGATTTGAAACATGATATTATTATTAACCTATATAATTTCCATTAAAGTGTCTTCAATTTGTTTTTATTTAGATTTCCGCCATTACTGTTTAACAGCAATATTCGTATATTTTTATCATTACTTTCGATACGGTTCGTACAAACTGTACTCGTCTTTTTTATGAAACAGACTTATATGGAACCCTACTAATATATGTTTGTTACCCTTTCACGTCAAAATTACTAAACGGATTTTAATGAAACTTTACAATAACATAGCTTATATGTCAATATAAAACAAAGGCTATAATTTATAAAGATATTGTGTGATTTACCATCTGAGAGCTATTCTGGCGTGCGCTGCCAGTTACGCTAGAGTTACACATACGTGTATGTAATGTATGATCCGATGACACTACAAGTAAGTTACCGTATTTCTTATGTTGACAATATTGTTATATTGTTATAGTGCGACTGTGACATCTCAATATTCAGTCAGGTTGTTATATTCTTCAAATACGTCCTAAAAATTATTTATGTAATAATTTTAATGTCATAATTTTATCTCTTTTTTGCCACGCTAATATAAGCAACTCGAAATACTAATCCTGCGCAGACACTTCCTATATATATAGTGCAGTAGTTTCTCGTAGCCTTCCACGTCAGATCTTTTTAGACGCGGAGGTTGCTGGAATCTCCCTTAACCTTATCTATGTGGCTGAAGACTGGCGCAAATTCGCAAATCTGGCAGAACCTTTAGTTGCGAGGACGCATCTTATGAAGTATATATAAAAAAAGATAAAATAACTTTTTGTTAATAATCCTATAAGTGAGTTGATATAATTTTTTGTGAGTAAATTTTGAATCGCCGGGACTACCAAAGTTACTACAAATATTATTTTTAAAATAATGTTTTCGCCTTTATTATTTATAGCGAAAAATCTTCATCCTGCATTATTTGTGATATTGGATTTTTCGAATGAAATAAAAATCTTTTGTGCCTCCAGTTTCATAGATAAAAGTTTGAAACAATTGCGTGCTACGAGTTCTCACCAGAAACAAAGGTTATTTCCGATTGTAATAAATTGTATTGCATTCGCTTCATGTAATCGAAAAAATAACCGACGTTTTATTTAAATGATTAATGGTTGTATTTAACTCAGTAACTTTGGAGAAGAATTTAAATTTTAACGTATACTTTGCTTTTGAATTTCATAATTTTATTTTCATTCTATTATATTAGATACACCAAACAAACTAGAAAAAGAAGAAGTTAGTGCGAATAAAATTTATATGATTTTTGTTGTTTTTATATAGACAATGTTAGCAGAAAAAATTATGATAAAATACATATTATTTGCCATTGTATTTAATATAATGATGTCAAGTATTCATCTACATGCTACAGCTTGTACGTTATATTTCCGTTTCCGTACGTTCGCCATATTATTATATATTTTTATTTGGTTGAAAATTTCTTCGCTCATTTCTAAATTAAGTCAACATTTATTCTCAGTAAATGAGGTCGACTAATTATACGCTCTAATTGGTGCATTTGCCCGTATGTGATGCCAGCTCCTCGGCATGGGCTGGGTAATTAGGTATGTAAGGATGGATGCTATTTATTTAACTTTTTACTCGTCTCTGCATTACTGTTAACATTTTTTTAATGACTTTTCTTAAATTTGTTCTAATTGCACATGCATCATATACGCCGGCTAAACGTAAGGCACCGATAACTTCGGTATCAGTACAACAATATTAACAGGATGTTGATACTGTTCCTTTTCTGTGAAATTGGTGTAATTAATTAAACCTGGCTAGATATTAGAGGTATTACGGCCATTTTTTCGGGTTCAGTCCTTTCTCAATAGTATTCTAAAAGTTTATGGACTGGTGAGACTCTTGTAGAACACCCGATTCAAATAGTACAGATAATGAAGGAGGAAGTAAAATGTCATTGTGATGAATTAATATTCTTTATTTATTTAGTAACTATACAGTTTGTAAAAAGTGTAAAAATTAAAGGAAAATCTTTATTAATTATTCCAGCATAATTTTTCATAAGGTTTATGATTAGTCTGCAACCTCGCACTTTTTAAAGGTGATATATGTCCTCTAATAAATATCTAGGAGCATATCCCGCTTTTGTTCGTCACAATCCATTCATGGCGCATCCAGTTCAATATGTGACGCAGCAAAATAAAATCCGCATAACGTCATGATTAAATATTTTTATAGTACGTTATGTTTAGTAAGAAGCCATTGCTGAGTTGTACGAAAATTTGATGAAATGTTAACGTTCAAGAGGTACGGATAAAATACAACTCCTTTAACTTTATATATCTAACTTTGGGTAAATACATGTATATAAAAATGACAAAATATTGTTTCTATCACGAAAAATACTTATTATGTTGCTTGCATTTCTTTATTTCTTCATATGTATAGGTATCGTATTTCAGACGGCCGACTGCGTTATACAATGATTGGATTTACGTCTAGCAGGAGGCAGTAATGCAAGTATTCTCTTCAATTCTGGACCTATTATACTACAAGTAAACCAAACAAAGCATTGAGATCATTATACTAAAGTTTGATGGAATAAGAGGTAAGTTACTACTTGCACTAACTTATTTTAATGAAAAGTAAAAACAACAAAACAAACAAACGAAAGATTTTTACTCTACATACAAAAATTTAATCTCTGGATACCTTAGTTCTTCAATGATAACATAATTATAATTAAAACTATTTTTGCTTATTCTATAAAGATTATTTTTTATGTAATATTATTTTCGCCTTTATTTTCTATGCTAAATTCGATCAGTATGAAATAATTTAATAAGTTGCCGCTGTGTGAGTGGCTAGATCTGTACGCTTCTATTTCCGATCAACGATAGCTTATACATATTCAGGTATAGTTTAATGCAAGTCCCGAGCAAAACGGCTTTTAGATGCCTTGTTTACATATACACTACTATTGGACTGTCATTGAACTGTAGACCGTTTAATATACATTTCTCTCTATATATATAAACTAGCATGCTATGTAAGTTATAGGTATATATAATATCACTAACTTTCTAGTTTTATAAATGAATTCACAAGTTTTTGCCAAATATTTCTGCTCTTACTTTGATTATCGCAACATCATTTCATCCTTAATGTATTATCGACTTTAACTATTCCGACAAAATAATTGCACTTTTAAACTCAAAACTATTTAAAAATTTTATAACCGTTTATTTTTCCGTCCATGAAAACCTTGGGTTCCCGGAAAACATATTTGAATAACGGCTATACGGTCTATTGTTAAAGGTAAATTGCCCTGCTTTAGATTCTCTGAGTTGTAAGGCATTGAATTTGTTTGAATACTATAGCCGGCCTGGGGTTACCCGGTTTTATAATAAATGAATTTCTTTATAACCGTACACCACTAGAAGCTTCATTATTGATTAACCCTATGTAAAAAATTCGTCTTACGATAACATTACTTATACATTAATGAGGACCGCAAGATCTCTACTCACAGCAGCCGTCGTAAAATGACAAGTCCATTGGAAAAAGTAGTTGAGAATCATAATATCTTAATAATATCGTTAAAGGTATTTTATTAAAAACTAAAATTATATACAATGCCAACTTTATTCATAATCTATTAATTTATTTTTGCTCTGTACAGCTGGGTGAGAAAAGGACATCGCTGTCATACACATTACGGTCCGCAAGAATGATATCATCAAAGTCAAAGGTATTGATTTATTATAATTGCATTTATTTATAGTTCCTTTAACTAATAATTCAACAAGATAAAAACGGGCAGCGATTACTTGAAAATATCGCACAAAATCACAATTTAGATACCTTTAAACTTAGCTTAAACTATACTTAGCTTATTTTATTTTCCCTATGTATATTAAACACAGAAGTTCAGCAGTATTTTAAACAAATATTAGAAAACATTATTTCAATACCATAACTATGTAAGTCATAAAATCTTTTATTATAATTCTGATGTTTCCTTTTAATATTCTTGAAGACAGAATTTTTTAACGTTACACAGATGGGGTGAAAGGAATAAGGTACATTTGTAAGATTCATTCGAACACATACAAATATTTCTTCGATATTTTTGAAACGGAAGTAATCTGTATGCAGTATCAAAAACAATACCTCGATAACCACTTAATTATTTTATAAAGTTATTTAAATATACTATTTTAACATTTTCCCAAATTTATCTCCAATAACTTTGTTTGGTTGTATAGAAATTATGCAATATATTAATGTCTTCAAACACAATATCCAATATTTTAAAAGGGTTTAAAATATGTTTTTAATCTTTATAGAGTGGTTAAACAACTTCAACGTTATCAAAGGATAAATAAGCGTGAACAATTTACTTTGAATAATGGAGCATGTTGACTTTTTAAATACATTGTACGGAAACCAAGGCTTTAATGTGAAGAGAAACAGAGAGATTAAAGCAGCTTTCATCGCTTTTATGTAACATTCACACCGTGTGACTGTTATAATGTTTATAAAAAAGGTCCTTAATTTTAATTTCTGCGCCTTAAAATTAATGGCAACTCCCCGCAGAGTCGCATGCCCTTTATAATGTAATTTTAAAAAGATCCGTTTGCAGTAAAGCCAAATTTACAAAAATGTCACTTGGACTGAAAACAAACATTTTAAGGTTCCTTAAATATTTTAATTGTACTGAAATCCAAATTGTTTTTGCGAAAATCTTTTATCTTTCAACATCCTTTTTTACTTCGTTTGTAGGTTAAACTATAATTGACACAGTGTAATAAAACTAATTAACTACTAAGAAATATGCACTGTTATCTACTCATAACCTATTTGTACAATATTTTTAAGAGAAACTTTTTCATACATAGCTACTTAAAGTATTAAGCAATGTTATTAAAAAAAATCTAAATAAAGAATATGATTTATATTTTACCTCGTGCTGCCACTCACAACGTACTCAAGGACCCACTGGAACCGTGCACCGTGTCATGAATTTGGTCACTTCATTACTTACCAGGGTAGTTATAATTAAGCCCCGAGTTACATATTTGCTTTACTGAGCTAATTTTGCGCAGGAAATCAGTTACTTTTTTAATAGATACGAACAGGATGTTTCTGCTGCATTTAAACGTACAACTGGCCATAACCTTTACGTTTATTGTAACCACCCTAACATCAATGCAACGTCATCATCATTATAACTTGCCTGAATTTATTGCTTTTTCTTACAAACAAATTAAATGATCTTTACTATTTGATTATATGTCTCTGTCGGACGACTCTTTGTTAACATAATCCACCTAACAGTAATTGCATGTCTATTCGCAGATGTTTTAACCATTTTGTTAACAATTTTTAATGAACGGATTACAGTTACTAGCAGAACCAAATAAACTTAACTGCGCTAGGTATTTCCGTTTCCTGTACTCGGGATTAAAGTAACAATATACTAATACAATGATTTATTCGTGCTTTTATCGTATGCGGTTGATACTTTATTTTTAAGCGATAACTTATCGTAGCTGGTAAGTGAAACCTGGCCGACTTTCATACCTCAAAACGATAAGTCCGCGTTTGTCTTATCAAGTAGCTAATTTGATGGATTAGAGCGAATAGTTTAACTTCAAAAGTACATTTACAATATGATAACAATATCATTGAAGATAGTATATTCCGAGATTATTTCTGGTAAATAAAAATGTTATTTCGTTTTTCTTGAAGAAAAATATGCAGGTTCATTGGAATATTGTTTTAATTTGACGACGGTGTTCAAAAAAATATTGATGCGCAGTCAACGCGTTTGACAAAATGTAAATAAATATGTCGATGACATATGAAGTGTCAATATTCAATGGAGTCTTGTTGAAACACTTATCCCTCCTTACTAAGGAAGCCCATAATTGTTACAAATATATTCAGTGAAATTATAATTAAGAGTATGAAATGCAAATTGAGTAAAATACTTTAATTGTAATGGCAAATTGTATACAGATACTCTTATTATTTGAATAAATTTTGTTTAAACAAAATGACACAGCGTTGAATCTACATTTAAATACTAAATCCGTTAAATATTTGTATTAAAAACATAAATCGATATGTTTTACCATGAAGTATGATATAACCTTTAGATGTTCGATCAATAACCGAATAGCCTAAGGTCAGCACGAACAAACCGTTTCGAGACGCATAACGCACGCACCTCCGTAACACGTACATTTACGTAATTCATTAAGAAACCTTCGCTCGAACTTGTGAAAAAAATGTAATCGAATCATTTTCTAAAATTCATAAATCCTTTACAACATCCACGTGCAAATTTATAATTAACGTTTATGGAAATAGACATATTATATTTCATTCAAATACAATATCTTAGAAGACTTTAGAAAATAAAACTTAAAATCATCATCAAGTGTCGAGTAATCAAATTGTCTCTTCTTTCACTAAATCACTTTCTTCGTTATTTCTGTTGAATCAGTTTTGAAAAACAGAAAATTGATCTCTTTAGAAGGTGGGCAAGAAACGCTACATATATGACGCCGGTCATTACATCGAATATCGTTTGCATTAAGGAAAATGCCCACATCTTTACACAGGTATATGAATGGAAGTTAGAGACGTGATGTCAAATACTATGTTATTTCTGTAAACATTGAAAAAAATAGATTTGTAAGCATAGAACAAATCTTTTCATGAATTTATATTGTGGTAGTATTATAATAGTTTTTCGTGACATACAAATCTGTAGTTTGTTTTAAATTTTTTTCATGCTTTAATAAAATAAATCAGATTTCAAAAATGATATGAAATGTGCATTCATTTCATTTGTAAAAAAATATACATAGATTTATTTATGTGTCACTTACTGTATACGAGTCAGGTTGCAGGAGCAATGTGTGGAATACTGATATGAACGATATGTTGCATAATACATGACTTGCAGAATGAGCTTCTCACCAACATTGTGTGAATTATTATTTTGAAAACCTTCAAAAAATATTCTTGAATAGCAAAACTGATATTTTTATTCTCCTTGAAGTAGCTGACATTAAAAAATTAAAGCACTATCTCCCTCCGCCTCAATATTAATCTTCTTTGTCTTCTTTGTCTATCCCATTTTCCCAATTAACTCTTGGGGTTGGGGCAGTGTCTTAGTCTCCATCTGTACTAAACACACTGCTAGGGTTATTGGCAATAGTTTTTACAGCCGGCCGCCTGCCTGACGCTA
>DWHU01000557.1:0-17660 GCA_018247975.1 Parides photinus | reverse complement strand
TTTTAAGTAACTAATTATGGCCGTAAATAGCTTCGACTTATGTATTACTTGTTAATCATATGCTATGATTTTTAGTTGTATTAACGGAACTGTTTCTATAAAACGTCTATACTACATTTACCAATAAAAGCTTTTATCCTAATATTATGTACGACTTGATATTGTTAGAAAGGTAAAAATATTTGATATTTTAAATATTTAGTAATCTCGTGTCCAAATTATTTAACAATTATTCAAAACTTCGTCCTTATTCATGAATGAAATGTGACTTTTTGTACACATGTGACATAAGTACTTATTATTTCATGTCGAGTCGTAAATACGCACGTCCGTATGAAGTCGGCCGCATAAAAATGCACGGGAAACGTTTAATGCGTTCGAGATACCACAGCTCCTGCGGTTGGACCCCCGATATTACGTGCCTAATTAAATCCACTGTACAGATCTTCTTGCGGTCAACCGCCAACCACAATATTCCATAATTGAATAATCAATAAGAAAGCGATACATACTTGAAAGAATCAATTTCTGATATCATTTATATTTTGTTTTAATACACCGGTAATACGATATTGCCGAGCTGGTCTAGCTCTGCGGCCAAGTACTGGTTTCCCGAGTCCTTCGGTCATTGTACCTAGACTAGGGACATTGTCACCTGTATAGACACTGGAAAGAGTCGTGTGCGAGCTATTGATAATATAGATTAGTTGAAGAACTAAAAACATTTACTACACTCTAAAATTTAATTCCCAAAAATTTACTCGCTGTCAAATGCGCAGATGACTTGTTCATTCGTAACAAAAAGCTTGATTGCGGCAGCTTTTTTAAACGGCTCCGTGGTTCTTTTGAGGAGCACAATAAAAACTTTAATAGAACAACAATTTCTGACGACTTAAAAAAATAAATGAACTTATTGCGGCGAAGTGAGGTGAATGTAGTGGATTCATGACAGCCTGACAGCTATAAAAGTGCAGCGGATTGAACAATTTTCCACGCTTCTACGCGGGGGTCTACGAACTCTACTCAGCTCGATAATTAACAGTCGCGAAAGCAGTTAGTGAAATATAATAATACGCGTTCTATGCCTTTTCTATAATGTTACAGATTAATAGTATTTGATTGATCTAAATATTATAATTAACTTGCGTTTATCAATACATCAAATACAAACTTTGCAAACTAACGTTAAATTTAATAGGGGTATGAAGAGATACTTTTGTAGAACAGGGAACTCCAAGTTTAGTTTATCAAATATTTTCAATTGCTTATATTACTCAGTGAATAAATGTATTTGTAAAATAATAATTAATTAGATGCCAGATAATCTGTGTTGAAACAGGTTTAAATTTGAATCAAGAGGAAGTATAAAGACATTAAATCTGTTAACAGATATTATTGAAAGTGTAATGTCTATGTAAATATCAAGAAATGTTTATTATAATGACCACCGAATACATTTCAGCTTTTAATATAATATTCACTCTCACGTCGTCTCAATACACGTCGGTGAACTTAGGTTCGCAACAGTACGTCAATGTTATTCAGCTGAATAAATATGAAATTACGAAGCTCCGTGAACATAAAGGGGAATCGTTAGGGACGTAAAGAAAGTGGTGGGCGTCGGGGGAGAGGGAAGGGAGAACGTCGGGTCACGTACACTGCGCACGCGCTTCGAATACTAATGCGACGTCCCACCGGCCACGTACAAACGCGCTCGTATGTGCTACGTCGAATGAGGACACCACCTACATTTCGACTAGAAAAAAAAATCAAATAACTCTATTCAGTAAATCCGTTAAGGATATTTTGACACGTCAATTAATTTTATTATTATAATTCACCGTGTGTTCCAAAAGGCATCGAGACTATGAAGAACACGAGAAACTTAGTCCGGCTTTTTTTTTATTAACACTTTTAGTTCTTATACTATTTTCATTTCGTACATACCATTCTCTATCTTCTTGAATAGTTAATATCACTGCCAGGCAGTGTTGTCATCATAAGTCTTTAATACTGTAAGCTATCGTACACAATTTGCATTTGATATAGTTCTTAAACTTCCTGTAGTACATATCTAGCATATTACCAAGCGGCAGTATACATACGTATACAGTGGCCTGCAAGAGTTACTTATTTTATAGAACCTATATTTAGGTATATCAAGTTTATTCCTATTCTTTAAGTTTATGTTATGCCTATCACAATTGTTATTAAACTTAGGTTTATTTTTGTGAAAAATATTGTGAGTAAGCAGTGAGTATATTTATTTCCTTAAATTTCTCACGTAAAGACTCACGGGTGTCCATACCGTAGATAGCTCTGACAGGTCTCTTTTGTAAAATATACTAAATTATGAATTATTTAGTTTAATTTAATGCTAATTACACTGCCCCAGATAGAAACGGGGTTACGTTTAAAATCATTTACGTTAAAAATTCATTCTAATGAATGCAGTATACGTTATACAAATATATTAGTTATCTACTTTGAGTAGCGAGGTATAGCGTAAGTGCAGTGAACGCTAGAGGCGAGCGCCTCGGGGATATCCGGTTGGCTCATCACCGGACGCGGCAACCTGTGCTAACGGACCGATGACCAAAAACTACAAGCCTTTCTGGTACGAAGCTCGATATACCAAGTATTATTACTCTGAATTCATGTGCAAAAATCACGATCTGAAATAAGGCTCGTTGTTGTAACATAAAACAAATGTATTAACGATATAAAGGAGACACGTGTTTGATAAAAATAACCTCAAATCTTTAAAAAATTCCAATTCTAGTTTGCATTTTTACAGCAAATATTTGCAACATTTCATACAGTAAATATCGCCGCCGTCAACCGATATCTCCTGTTGCGCAGTAATGCAATATGCATCAGTATGATTATAGCGAAGTCTGAATGTTTCAACCGTGGAAAAGAGGGACCTATAACTAGGAATCCTATTTTTAGCGACGCCCGCGCATGTAATGCGACCGGTTGTGGGTCCCGGCTTCTGCTCAAACCACTTAATGTCTTATTTCAACTCCACAGAGTTTTCTAGTTTCAACCAGCTATAATAGCACGGATGACCTTTAACTGTTTATATACGATGCAAATACACCGTATTCTAATTATAGACACGAGAAAACTATGAAATTTCTTCTGTCTTGAGTATTTTGTATATGACCACAATATTTGCATAATCAGACAGATCTTGATTATTCTTTTAAATATAATTTTCTTAGCAAATGTTCGCACTGGGCATTTTTGTTTGAGATGTAATTTCCGCTGTGTACTCCTTTATTTATGTAGATAGTAAATAGCTTTTAAAAGTGTATTGGCTCATTACAAGCATGATTCGTAGACTAAGTAATTATAAATATAGAAAATACTATGTTATTATATGAGACTAAATTGGAGTAATTAAGAGTGTTATAGTTAAAGAATTATTAATCCTTTATAGGAAAGACTCAATCAGTTACCTTTTGTTATAGATAATCTATGCGCTTGTTTAACCTTGCCAAATGTTCATAGAACTGTAGTGCTAACGAATATTTGAAGAATTTCTTATGACTGATACTCATAATGTTAATTATCATTCTAGATGTGATGTAATAATAAAATAATCATGATAATATCCAAATTCTGTAATATCTACCGAAGCGGTGTCTCATTGATATTCCCCTGCAAACTTGTCACGACGGAATTTCAAGTGGCGAGTTACAACGGCCACTTCCTCCCATTCACAAAAGGGTTGTTATTCATTTTTAGATATAAATTTTGATAACGCTGTAGCGGTGTTAATTTATAATCCGCCCGCGTAGCTCCAATCTTCGTATTTCCTGCTATTTACTAACGGAAAAGTATATTTAGGACAGAATTTTTAAGCGAATGATAAAATCATTTAATGACACAGGATTAACTTGTCAAATGAAGAATTAATTTACAGATATTCATTATTCAGTGATATGTTAGTATGTATAATTATATACCAAGAAACACAAAATTAACAGTCGATTTGGGACTTTTAAATATACATACATATATTTCCAAGTCTTAGGTCTCAGCTTAGGTCTTTAGTATATTTATAAGCAGATGCTTTTTAACGACGATATCAAAGTTAAAAAAGGCTTTCGTTTGATATGTAAACTTGTTTTAGTACATGCCCAACTTAGTAATTTCTCACATGCGAATGAGATTTCACTGTACGCTTTTACAAATAGATTTTATTATTGATAGTTAAAAATCATAAGTATATTTGCCCTGGCGCCATGTCGAGCCTGGAGCGCATGGCTGGAATGCGGTGCATCGCATTGCATAACACAAACCAGTCCTTGCTACGTATCAGTTGCTCTATGCTCCCGTCTAGCTTAACACCAGTAAAGTAACATCACACGATAAACACAAAAAACCACAAGCCATTTTTTCCAATTCTGAATAGAAAAAAGCTAACATCAATCACCAATGAAATCTTACAACGGAAAAAATTCAACATGATTATTACCGAATATTTTTTACGTAAGAATAATTAAACCAATTGATGCATGCGCCAATGGCTCTTACAGTATTGCAATTTGTTTATTTATTTATATTGTAAATACAAAATGTCAGTCACTGAGAAACAGTATAGGCGAGCTTAACTCATACTGAGTTTCCGGGCAGGTAAAGAGCAAGCTTAAATGAGTAGTCAAATTTGTAAATATGTATATTATATAGAACTACATAAATAATACACCTACAAATTTAAAAGTATCCAGAATCTTAATTAATAAATAAACATTTGAATAAATTTATTTTTATGTATGGATTGCGTTTATTATAAATATATAGTTTACAATACAGAATTTTTTGTAATGTATGTGAGTTTTGTATGTATTTGTACTGTGTGCTCGAATAAACGATTTTATCTGTCTAATAAGTGCGTTCGTTCGTTCGTTCGTTTTTTGCTTTAAAAGTGATCGGTAAGTTAATGGCCGGTATGATGCGAATTAAATTTTTGCGGCTGTGGATAACAATGAGGCAAAAACAAACAATTCGATTATCTGTCGAACGTCGATAACGAGCGTCCGTGGGAACAGCGGTCGGCCATTCGCGGTCGTTTCGCAAAAAAGGGACCGAGGGGACCGCAAAAGAGACAAGCCCAAGGACGGAGCTGTCCCCCTCCCCACCACCACGGAATGCACCACCGGACTATTTTTAGTAATCGAACCCGAAGCGGGCCCCGGTCCTGCCCACCGGTGCAAACAAACGTCCGCGGGCTCACACAATCCTATTGAAATTTCAAGTTACCAGCGAGCGCTTGCAGGATCACGTTCCTTTTCTTATTCCTGCGCAGGATTCAATACAATGATAAAAGGAAAACAATTATACCCTGTAATAACACCTTCATTACTTTCGAATGCATTTATTTTTTCAAAAATACAATACAATTTATGTTATTTAAATTGCTAAGATAGTAATTAAATTTGATTTATTCTTCAACATTTCTATTGTGAAATTTAACTTATTTCGTTTCTACCGCTCATTATTATTATTTCCAAAAACAAGACAAGTTGTTACGTATAATTTTGTTTCTGGGTAAATTAATATAATATTAACGTATATAATCTTTCATTTATCATTACGGATTACTAGAAAATTAGTTTTAAGTACTGAATACTTTGTCTACATAAAATAGAAAACATCGTCAATTCTTAAATACTTGTCAGTAAATATTATTTAGTAATACAATATAAAGTCATAATAATATCTAACAAAATACAACATCCTAGAAATGAAAAAAAAAGAGAGAAGGTCGTAGCAAGGAGAGATTCCATTCTGTTGTAATTTAATACGACCACCACCTGGTGAGAGCATTGCGTATTAAGTTGTAGCTAAAAAAAGGGTTGCCCTATAAATTAGATTTAGATACTGTCGGCACCCGACAAATCCGTAATAAACGGATACGGATTTATATACTCATACATGCAAAGAAGAAGACATATATAATTCATACACAAGCTTTTTATTGAACGTTGTATATTAATATATGACTAGTACTTAAATAATTCACCTATCAATCGTTTTCTTCATTCCATTAGCATAATAGAGATGAAGTTTTCCGAAAATGCCTCAATAAAGTATTAATTATATATTCTCTTATTACTTCGACTATTACATATTTATTGAACTACATTGTAGACAATATCTTTAAAAAATATTTTATAGCATGTTACGGAGGTATCCGTGTCTTGCGTAACGTAAATCAATAATACCGAAGCTCTACAAATTCCGCAGAAGTATCAATTATATATTAGTTTCTATTAGCTTAAACTAATAGGTACTGATTTGTCATAACATTTAACCGTACAATAGCGCGATATTAAACAATACATGTTATGATAACATATAACGACGTCCATGTTGCAATAGTTTGATTTGTGTTAAACATAGTTACGTAAGCTATAAGATGCATGCGGATTTGATAATCAAAATTGATCTCATTTAATGAGTGATGAGCTCATATTCTTGGGAATAAATGGAGAGGTTTGATTTAATATGATTTACTATGGAATCGCCGTTTCAGGGATATGAATTTTAAGTGCCTAGCACTTGTCGGTGTAGCAATTTCCACGTCTGTCTATTTAGAGCAATCTCTTTCATTTGTTGGTATGACTTTACTTTTACTGGTTTCTTTCAGCTGGTCCGTAAATTTTCTTCTTGATCTTCCCCTTTTTCGTTTAACTTCTATTTTTCCTTTTACAATATTTAGGATGAAACCGTCGTGCCGAATCAAATGTCTAATAATTTTTCCCTGTCTATACTCTATATGTATATGTTTTAAGATGCGTTTTAGGGTACTAATATAAAAAGCATGGGAGCGTCAGTTACCGTGTAACCGCTGCTGTGACAAATGCGCCGACGCTAGCAGTCGGTGCGGGGAGCACGGGGTACCACCGGCTACCGGTGCCGGGACGTTGAACCCCGCACCTGTCACTGCGCCCCCCTCTTTAAGATTTTTTCCCCCATCCGACTTCCGTTCCGCTGTTTTTGCCGAGCCGTCGATAACCCGTCCGATAACCGCGGACACAGCTCATTAGCGGAATCGACCCCGCGCTGTCGGTCGGCGTTGAATCGTTTAACATCTCGCGGTCTTGATGAGATAATTCGTTGCACTCGAATAAATCTCCTTCCGAGCGTTGGCTGAGCTTGTGTCATTGACTTTGAATCGTTTCTGAGAACCGCGGAGTGTCTATGCCAGGGGTGGCCAACCGGTTGATCATTTTAGCCGATCGCGTCCGATATCTTGACTTATAACTGTATACACGAAATTAAGTATTTCATTACATATAAAATCATAAAATCTATCACTGCTTAAATAAAGTAAATGGATTTACTCGTGTTTCGGATCTGACATACTTGTCTGAATCAGCGTTTTCGTATTTAACGTTCATGAAGAGCAAACAACGTTCTGTCCTGACTGATTCGCATACTCAACACTCATTATTATCTTTGTCAGGATACACCGAATTACGATTTCTTGGTTAAAGATATGCAAACGCAGCCTTACCATTAAGGTCATGGCATAAAATACATACAAACAATATAATAAAGATTTAATAAATATTGTTAACAATTATTCATGTTATTTTAATTATCCTGGACGTCGGTTTTAGACTAGACTGCACATATGACAACAAGTCAACGGCGGTACATTTTTCAAATAAAAAGTAGGCCAGCCCTGGCCTATATGGATTTAAAACACCGAAATTTACCTGTTCTATAATTCAACGTGATAATTCCATTTAATAAATACTATTTTACTTGAACGTATGCTAATAATTATGTTGAAATTACTCCTAAAAACTTGTAGAATATGTAAATTTTAGGTTAAGCAGTTGCTTTCATAAAAAGCTTTTTTGTTTGAAGCATTGTTACGATGTATTGTTACTTGCGGCAGCGGTTGCACTTGAGTCCACACCCCGACTAACGCAAAGTAGTCTAAAGTCGGTTTTTGTCGAATGTTACTACTTAACGTTTATTAAATATAGATATTTTTCTGTTTACTTCACTGCGAAAAGTTTTTACACAAATAACCAATGTAATTTACTTTATAATTAACTTATTTCATTCTAGTAAATATTTTTGTTAAATCAGAAACTTCATAGCGAATACTTAGATTGAGCAAAGTAGAAGCATGATGATGATTTTGTAGCTTCTCTATAAACATCTTAAATATCTCTTTATTTACTAATCAGCAGGAAGTATTTCTCAAATACTCGCAATATGATAGATACTAATTGCGAACACATATTTATATGTGACAAGTTACCATTATCATACACGGTTCTTTTACTACGTAGAATTTCAGAATAATGCCTTTGGTTAGTAATAAAAACGAAAATCAATCTAATGAATCTATTAAAATAAAGTTTTATTTTAAGTAAAGTAAGGTTCATTCTCTTCAAAATGTTTTGATTATTTTATAACCTATACAGCTAAATTATAAATATGAGATTGTTAATAAATTTAATTAAAACAATTATAACCAATTTCTTTCAAAGTAACCAAACATATCCTTGTGATATTTGTTCTGTTTCTACTATTATTTTCTTTAACAATCCATAAAGACTAGTTTTATACCATTATAATATTATGATCTCGTGTGCAAGATACGATGCGTCATTGTGTGAGCTTTTAGTAAAGAAAATTACTGGGGTAAGGTAACATCTTATGTACCAAGAGGACGTGCACAATGTGGTGCTGATCAACACGAAATTCAATAAATGCCTTGAAAAATCGCATTTTAATTTTTTTTAGAAATGCTTAAAGAAAAATTTACAAGACCAATAATCTTTATTAAGTCAATCCTGTAAAGTATTATCAAGTTTGTAATTTCGTTTCTTTCAACCCGACTCTCCCCAATTCTTAACTATGTAAAGAAAAGTATCTTTTGATTTAATATAACTACTACACTAACGGTTATAATATACTTTGTCTACAGTATCATTGATATTTTGTTAGTTCATGGTGCCATTCGATGGACATTAAATTCGTTAACCCAAGCAATGTAATTAAAATTTATAATGGTTATTTGAAGGTTTCGTGGCTCGTAGAAGGCATTGTACTGTAATGAAAGCTGAACAATGAAGGTCGAGGACCTGTAGGTCACAACAGCTAACACGCAGCGACAACTCAAGCAACAGCTCCTGGCGTGGGTGATACGGCTTTATGTATCGAGCTAAATCGCTACATCCTTCTTTGAATGAAAGTTTAACCTTATAACTACATTTTTTCGTTGGGCCATCAATTATAAGTAATTTAAATAAATACATACAATTCTATTATTTTGATAACATCAAATAGGGTATAAATAACAAATCGCGCCAAGTAACGTTACGAATTTGCTGGAATAACTTTGGTGAAACTCGTTTCGATTCATGGTGAAGAAGATACTGGCGGGCAATTGTCACCAGGGTCACCGAAAATAACTGTCTCAATTAAGGTCAGTTATCTCTCTAGACGGCATAAAATGGTGATTTAAAGACGTACCTGATACGGGAGCGATGCTCGCCGCAAGCAGCAGCAGGAGGCTCGATGCGAGGACGGAGTGCATGTTGACGTAGTCGGTACGTGTCTTCTGTGGGACGTGAATAGTGTGAACACTCGGTGGAGTGCGCTCACGCAACATAGGACACTCGGGCACACTGAACGCGCGGTCGCCCGGGACCCTGCTTATAACAGTGACGCGTCCCGCGCGCACCACCGCTGAAACGACGGTCCCGTTGCTGCGGCCATCGCCTGGTGGACTGTGTACATGGCGGCTCGCGGTGAATACTATTGCTTGAGTCACGTACCCGGCGCGCGATGTAGACAATGCGATGCGTGGGACCCGCGGGCGCGGGGCGGTGCCCGCGGTGCCGGCGGGCGCGGACGTCCGGCGCGGAGTCTCGGCGCCCGCGCTCCTCCGCACGGGAGTTATCTCAAATCGTACCGCACAATAGTTCGCGTTCGCGCTCAATTTGTTCTTGTTGCGGTCGACGCGAATTCTTCGCTTGTCCAAAGGGTTCTCGTAGTTTTTTCTCTGTTAAAAACGCGACGCGGCTCGCTCCGAGGGTGTGCCTTTGTTATATCTCCCATTGAGCATCGCGAACAACTCAACTGCAATTATTGCACGCGTACTAATTTATTCTTACAACATCTGATGCGTGCACAGAAAATTCCTTCGAAACTGTTTTATGGATTCGTAAGGTGGTGCCAACGAAGCGGGGCCGTCCTAACTTTTAACGACCATAAATATCTAGGGGTAATGTGGAAATATGTCAACAGCCCTCTAGTGATTATCACATTTCATATTTTAATATTAATTTATTGTTTTTTGCCTTTTTTGTACTTTCAATCACGTTCATTTGATGACTACAAAAATATTTACAATTAAAATGTTTTTCTTAAAAACAGCTAACATTTTTGGAATATTAATGTTTAATTTTGTTTCGTTAATTGTTAATTGATGTTTACCGCATTGATCTGCTATACGATCCGATAAGCTTATTAATAAAATATTCGAAGAAAAGTAGTTACTAAAATCGCAAATCTTTCAGTAACGATCAGAGTTTTATAAGTTACATCGATGTCAACATTAACAATAACCTACCTACCTCTTATTTGCATACAGGTATATGAGTAATACTAAAATATTTTTAATGTTCATATGAGTTTTTCTGGACAAAGTCATTTCGATGTACTTAATCAACGTTTGTCATTCTTAGAACATCGTATCTCAATATCGTCTTAATCCACCTCGTACGTTACATGAATATTGTACAATTTTCTTACCTTGTATTACTCACGAGACTTTAAATAGTATAATAACTCATTTCTCAGTATTCATTTCGTTATTTATGTGGACATAAAAAATACAATCGCCTCGAGCACTCGGCAGGTGATTACGCCAAATCAAAAGGAGAAACATAAGAGCGCATTTATCAATCACAATGCGAATTATAATATTGCATGACAGAAGAGAGTCTTCTTTACGTCCCTTATTCTTATGGAGAAAAGCGGGGGATTATATCGGATGGAACTACAATACTTTTGTCCGAGTGTTATTATTGTGATTACTAAATATTTAAATAAAATGTAGAATACAATGCTTCTTACAACACTAACGTCTTGTTAGTACGTCAAATTAATTATATGTTGGTTATTTTCTTTTAAATGTTATTCAAAAGTGTGTATTGTAACATTTACTCACAGCTTTTTCTTATTATTACGAATAACTTCTTTAAAATTTATTATTTCATACTTTATCACTCTGCAGGTTAAGGAAATGCATATCTCCACTCCCGTTGTTGGGTTTAGTCCGAGTATTTGCATCATTAATTGTAATGGCCTGCTCTATGAAATCTATTTTCTTTTCCCTCCTCCAGGTCTTAAAGTGCTCACGAAGAAATAGACGTTAAATAAGCCATGGCCTGTGGAGTAATGCCGCCTCAGCGTGGAAGGGCCGGCTGCACCTGTATTTATTTACCCGTAGAATTTTTTGCAATTAGTTCCTTGTGTAATTAGCGTTCATCGTATCATTAGCATTGCTGGCCGCAGCGTGAGATACTCCAGTGCTTGTTCTAATTTATTGCAGAAATTCACGTTCTTTATATACTCACGAAATTAAACGAATTAAAACAAACAAGCAAAGCAGAGCCATTTTAAATACCGCCATTCTTCAGTCCCGCGAATGTGCGGGAATAGTTGTTAAAATTAGTGTGATTTAAAAATTCGGATATTATTAATTGTTTATAATACATAGTCTGTTTTTTTTAATACATTTTAAGAATTATTAAATTCTAGACATTCGACTGCTCTGGCGTTAAAATTTATATTCGTCAACAACGACTTCGTATTCAAGTTGTTAAGAAAGTCGAGTTTAAGGTTAGATCTATGCTGAAATAAAAGCAATTAGAGCGCTTCGGATACTTGAAAGCCGCCGACCGTTTACCACTTAAAGCTCGGTGCTGGTGCGACGTTAATTGGTGGAACCTGTGTTTGTACTTGGCCCAGCCACGGACCCTCCAAGCCTTGACACACTCTGTATATATCTCCACCACAATTTTATAGCAACAGCTCCACGGCCTATTTCTAAAAATAATACTAAATATATTTAGTACCTCATTGTATTCGCAATACAAGATACTGCACTTAACTCGAATCAAACAGAGATTGAATTGCCTTAAAGCATTCGAGATTAATTTTTAGATTTATATTTAACGTCTTACGTCCGATGCCTATCGCATTGTTCAACATCGGATGAATTACACGGCGATGCGGAGCCAGTCTATAATAAAATAAAATTAACAGTTTATTTTGAATGAAAAAAAGTCAAGATATTACTTTAATAGCTGCAAAACGATCAAAAGTACCATTATTCGAGCGCTACCAAGGTGCTTTTTTTTGTTATTTGAAGATGTTACATCGCTTGGTAGACTTTAATTGAATAGCTGCATGACTCTGATGTTTGACTGATAGCAATAATGAGACCGCACATCTCGCCAAAACAGAATAAGTCAACAACTGCAATATTATGGTATCTTCATCCACCATTCTATAAACATTAAATAATAAAGACAAAACAATATTGTTTTTATACTGCTAAATAAAACCTGGAATCATTTTGAATCGTTGCCATAAAAGCAACAATACACTTTATGGGCCTTAGAAAACGATTGACTCTAGAAAGTCGTAAACACTTAATTGTTATTCTACTTGCAGTAAATTACAATTAAAACAGAATTTACAACTTTACATAGCTATTTTGGGCAATCATCTACGTAATGATTTTAAGTTTGAATCTTACATGGTGGTCTTAATATCCAACAGGAGAGCTCTCACGGTGGTCGGTTCTTGTTGTTTGAAACGATGACGTACCCCTGTATTGTTCTGCTCCATTTCGAAAATAAAGTATTAAGTATTAGTAGATTTTACACGGTGAAGATGCAATGGTTACATTTATAAGTACAATCGTACGAGTTGAGAAGACAATAGACATAGAGAAGACGTAGAGCAAAATAAGATTACGATGAAGAAAAACATCTCGAGGAAACTAACAAATTTCAAGAACGACAGCTACATTGGTACAATACATCCGAAGTTTAAATTGTCTTAACTCTATTTTTAGAGAAGCTTCTAGCAGTGATGACGTAACTACGAATTTTTGCAACTAACATAAAGTTATGTTTAAAGTAATAGACAGCGGATTGTAAGGCAACAAGGAAATACAATCTCCCAATAATAAAGAAACCTCCATGTAGCCATCTCTTTTAAAAATCTGTCAAATAACGGATCAGACCGGTTGTCATAAAAATGCACTCGAAAGACCGGATAACATAAAAAGGATATACCTGCTATATGTGATTCATCTTCAACCATCAGCCAATTTCGAACACTGGAAGCGTCCGCGTAATTCATTGATTCAATCTTATCATAAATTATACAGAAAACGTTTCCGTTCACAGACATATAAGTTTATTGTTATAAAAGCCTTTTAAATATTTATATTCTATAAATATCTTCCATCTTATTGTAAAGGAGTATTATCTTTAACATACAAGTGCATATTCAATCAGAACAAATATATCGATTTTAATAGGTTTTTGTACACAAAGCATACGCTTGGTCATGAATTCCCACCACGGTAGTAATAACATAACCACTACTAATAAAAACCAATCAAATCTAATTTTGAGACCTTACGTCAAACTGTCCAAGAAGTATAAGTCTTTTTCGTCTTTTGATTATTTGTATTTTTTTTATTCGCGTTCTTCCGGTTTTGCGGGGCCTTTTAATCTCTTTTCTCTTTACTGTCTATTACGTTTTTTATCTCTAAGATTCTCACTCTCTTTCGTTCTCTTCTCCTTTCAAACTCTTTTCCTTCTTTCATAGTTGTGTTCTCTATTTCTTTCTCCATTCCATTTCCTACTTTCATTCATCCCTAAAATGACGCCATCACGCCGTTTTTGTTTTTAACTTAAAATTTTACATTTTCTTATTCTTATTAATTTACATTATCTCTTATTTCTAATATAGTATCACAATTTTATTGCTTGTCTTATGCATTATTGATTAGGATTATTTGTACTGCAAAGTTATCTTTCTCTTAATCAGTGCACTAACATCAGCCTGCGGCAGTTTAGTTAGCCCGATTTTAGACTATACACATCTAGTTACTATAGTTGTTAATATTATTGTCGTTTCGTCTGGTGTACAGGATTTTTACACTGTCTGCCTAAGCACTATTTTACTCTAAGTTATATCTACTTCAGCTATAGTAAAATTTTGGACAGAAGTTCATACAAACTTCACTATCATAAAACATAAAAACTTATACGAAAACTTCACTATGTTAATGTGATTTGATTTCTCTTTTACAAAACCAAAAGTTGTCAATCTTTACGTACACTTTTGTAGTAGATATTTTTTATGATTTTCCGTACATCATCTCTCGGTCCTGTGACTTTTCTTCGCTACCTTCATCAGTGCATTGTCTACCTTGTGAAGAGCCATCTAGTACTTCGCCATTCGAGGACCTTACTGCCTCTTATGTGATCTATATAATTATTACAATGATTGAACTCCTTCAGTGTTGTATTATTATTTACATAAATTTGTTTCGTTTTGTAACGAACGCAGTGGTGTTTAAGAGTTTGAACATCGGCCGCAATTTGGACTGATGTGAATAATTCCTCGCACGGCGTAACCAATTCAATGATGTAATGATGAGGTCATTACATTTCGGTTCGTACATTTGTATTCCATTTTTTAGACTCTTCTATAATTTTTTTAGAACCGCACTTCATATCACCATCAATTTAATGACGACGTTGATATATACAAAAGTTTGCTTTTATATGTTTTTGAAAGCGAAACATACTTGTAAATTATTTTTGTGAGATATTTTTACCTTGTATTCAACGGGAATTATCTCTCAAACAGACAAGCCAGACACTTTTCGTTCTAGGCATTGTTAATAAATATTTATTAACTTCAGCTTTCTTTTAACTATATTTTTATAATGTATCTCACCGATATAGACATTATTAAATTGTGAAGATCTTTGGGAGAGTCCTATAGCAGGCACTACATTAGACACCATTTTATATTTTAGGAGCACACCGAAATATTACATGAATGATATTTGTTTAGAAATGAACACCAATCATTAGGCATCTAATTGTTTGATACTTGGCCCTATTGAATGGTAACATAAACACGATCCCCGTCTGATATTAGTTTATATAACCAAAAACTCTTTTATTCTTTAAAAAAAAATTTAACTACACAGACCCCATTTACTGAGAGTAAAATAACATAACCATTTATTCAGGCAAACGATGAAAATGATATTGTAAAGCATAGGAAAGTATTACAAAAAAGTACACAGGTTATCTATTATTGTGAATGTTTCTTTTTCACTTTTGCCGTTTTTACAAACTTTTAATTGGGTATTTAAAAAGCACTCGTTGAAGTTATAGCGTGATATTTGTCTATTAACATTTTCTGTTAACACGTTAAATGCCGTACACGGTAATCCTTTTCACGCTGGATATTTAAGTGAGTGGTGTTAATTGCTTTTGATAAACTACCATGCATTACTTATGTAAGAGTTCGCGAAAGAACGTTAAAACACGATATTTTTTTTTAGTGACTTTTTAATTCAAGTTATAGTAACTAATAAAATTTAAGTAGTGCTTAGACGGTCGGTAACCTTTTTAATATTAATATCGACCGAAATATAAGTATTAAAGGATCAGCATTTTTTTAATTTTTTTGCAGGTACGGACCCTTCTTCGGAGATATTTAAACCGGAAAGGTTAATAGCATCAAACTTTAAACGAATATAATCAGATATATTATTTATTATTTGTATTTACTAAAGAACACAAATTAGGCGTTGGTGAAATTTGTTGAAATAAGACTTTGTCAATAATTACAAGTGTTGTTTATATCCGAGCAATACCCGTTTAAAATATAACTAGATCTCTGTCATTGAAATCTATTACAAAACTTTCAAAGGACGGATACAAATGTGTTCTTTTCAACGTTGTTAACACTTGGAACGTAAATTAATGAATAACCTGACACATTTATCATCAGGAAGTCGGCGTATAGCTTGAAAGAGTCATTAATTAGACCAACATCTGACGTCTAACTATTACATTGATATTAATGAAAGGTGTATTAAAACAAGACACTGAATTAAGAAGAACTTAGACTTTTACAATTTCTGGTGTATATGCTATGTATATATAGATAAATACAGCGATTTATTAAGAACGCTTATTTTTTGTACTCTTTAACGGTTTACTGAAAAATGTTGGCAAAATTTATAAACCTTTTTTTAACGTACATATTCGTTAGCGTTGCTAATTTTACAAATATAAATAGGCCGTTGTTATAAGATTATAGAACTAAATCTGAAGAGAAAAATTCTCTGAAATAAACCTTGATATACAATAAATTTCTGTTCTATCTCTACGCCTGCCTTTAACCTGTCATGTCGCAGAGTAGATACAAATTTTTACATTGCGTCCACCGATACAAAACTATTTTAAGACTGGTTCGTACTGGATTGAGAGAAATAAAAATCAAGAATGTTCTTATGCGATGCTAAACGCTTGTTACTTTAAGTTAGACTGATAAAACAAGCTATAACAAAACTCAAAAAGTGACATCACATAGTCCAAGCATAAAATAAATAATTCGTTCGCTATGCGAATCATTGTATCTTGTACGCAATAATGTCTAAGAAAATTTCCGAATAATTATTTGTAATATCTTGTTATAGAACATAAATATTAAACAATTAGTATATTACTATTAGCATAAATTTATATACCTAAATACACATATATGCAATGATTATAAGCGTTCAAAAATTACCGTAAATTTTTCCGCTAAAATTCTATATACTTTACCTTGTTTAAATATATTATTTCTATAGCAATTAACCAAAAATTTACGTAAAATTTTGTACGTACAAAAAATGAGTGATTATATTGCAGTCGGTGTGTTTATCCAAACATTTAAAAGTATAATTATCTTGGTTTATATAAAGTAAATATTGCGCTTGCTTTGAGCTGGACAAAATCGTGCGCAAGACACCATTAAGGTTAGCGGAATCGGCATTTGCATGCTCGCTGGCTTTGTATTATGAGGCTCTTCACCGTGTCTTATGGCAGTTCCTAAATGTAGCGGTAAATCTTATGATGAATTCGCGACTCGGAACCTCCGCTTTATATACACGTGAAGTTATCTCGTCCACATGCACAAATCAGATAATCTAAGCATGACCGCAAAGGAGACACGCCGCCGTGATTATTACTAAGTTTTACTGAAAGGTAATTTGATAATGATCTACAAATTCTGATCCTTCAAAAAGTTTATAGGAAAGTTTCTCCGTGGGTGGCACTACAAGTATTTATATATTACGACAATTGATTATATTATATTATTAAAGACCTTTAAATTTTACATGTTTTGTGCATTTATGAGTAAACAAATACGACCATATTATCTGCTCTCAATGCAACTACTAGTCCTAGAGCATTTGATCACAAAAACGATATTTGAAAGACCATAAAAGTTTTAGTAAAGCAAGATTTTGTCATATCGTAAATTTATCGTAATTCATTATACCACTAAAATCT
>DWHU01000556.1:0-17673 GCA_018247975.1 Parides photinus | reverse complement strand
AAAAATGACAGATTCCAAATTCAAACGTAATATTTTCTTTTTTTGAATAGTAACAGTATTTATGGCCAGACTAAGTAATTATAGACAATTGTGGCATCCAGTAAAAGCGCCCGCCCTGTAGTCATAGACTTTCAAGAATAAAACTAAGGGTTGCCTTAGGCCCTGTCTCTTGTAGAAAGGGATTAAAAGTGTGTACAATTTACGCGTGCTTTGAAGGTGAGGTCCTTTCCGCACAATAAGCAAACCTGCGCAGGACAATAAATTGGTCATCGTTTTGCATACGGTTGTGGCACTGCGATATTCCACAGGAGAGTTTGGCCCTTTTTTAATGTTTGGTTTCCTCAATATATAGAGAGGCACTGGTGCGATCCTTATGAGAACTTGGAGCTCCTCCGACGAACTGAAAAATACTACAGATGGGGATTCATTGTCTAAATATCTCACGTAACTTTGACTTGGAACCAGTCGCAAGGTATGCTTCCAAGATATCCCCTCAGAGAGCAATCATTTTATAAAAATATAATTAATATTTCACCAGCGCTAAGTGTTCCATTTCACCAGTTATGTCCGATTTATAACAAATTGACGATAATCTAAAAAAACAACTTTTTCCGCCAACAAAGACCGTAGCAGTATTTCTTCTGATGTTATAGTTTAGTACTCTTCGTGATTACCCGCTGCTATGAAAATTGTACGCTTATGCGCCCCCAAATCGTTCTAAATTTTTACATTCAAAAAGCTTCTTCACTTTGTAAGCGATAAGTAAGTCAGAGGCTAGCTACTATAGCTACATACAAAAATATACATTCCTACACGACATAAGAAAAGCCCGTGAAAAAGGTAAATGAGCTAATAAAACAGAGTAAAACTAGAGTTCACAGTAAGAACCAAACCACAACTGAAAATCCGATTGTAAGTTGTAGAAAAAAAAAAAATAAATCCGCATTCTAAATGACACTCTGTTTGTTACACAAATATTAGCTTCGAGTCGAACTTCAACAATTTACTATGTAAGAACGCTTACTGCTTTGTCACGCAGATATTTGTGGAGAAGTACGAAATAAAGATACTGCACCGTAATGTTTATTAACTTTTCTTTTAATAAATTGGGTCGTGAAAATGTTTAACTTGTAATAGTTAGAAAGTTGTAAGAGGACAATTAATTATTTACCATTACTTTACATCCAAAATGTGAACTAGATAGCATTGTTAATACCATTTATGTATGTTTTCTACCTCTACAATAAATATTTTGGTTTAACTTAAAAATTGGAGAAAGTTTATTTTTAATGTTTCTAATTACTCTTCGGTTATGGAAATGATATTTAAAAAATTGTAAAGTAATTAGTAATTAAAAATAATTACAGAACCAATAGTTCATTGGCTGACAATATTTTTTCTGTATCACGTCTCATTATTTGTCAAAATGAATCGACGCAATTTCTTTCTCACATACTTGTTAAAACAGATAAACAATTAACTATGTTATTAGCTCAGTCATTTGATTTTAACAAATTACCGCTACGCTTAACATCTATTTGTTTAAGTATAGTATCACCTGTTAACCGCAAAGCATATGTGAAAAAAGTTATTACTGTTATTATTATTAAATATTGTCTTAAATAACAATACTACTCATATTTTCTTCGCGGCTCTAAAATTGCACCAAAATGTCATAGAATTATTTGTTGAAACGTTAACAACGCGCTAAAGATAGCGGGTTTCAAATTTACTTGACGGTAAATCAACGTTTACCACCTAGATTTTGTACAAACTATTGAATAAGGTAAAATTTTAAGAACACGCTAAAGTAAATAATTTCACATCCAACCGATACTATATTTTTCAGCGTTTCAAGATATATAAGTGGAATTTAACATAAGTAGTTTATTGTTAGTGTTTTAGTTGTTTGTTATAAGTAAGTATATCAATGGTAAAATACATTTCGTGAATCCATAAATTGTAATGAAATAAATATGCTTTTGGTTAATAAGATATTGTTTTATGATGAAAACGGTTAGTCCCCTGGGTAAAACAGAAAACCAAAATTAATTCGTACTGGACCCAAGTGTTTAGTGAGCAGTAAGAATACTTTCACGGCGATTGTACGTTGCTCTCACTGTCTCGGATTTTATGTTATCTTTACCTACTGCCTACCCAGGCTTTACGATTCTGTTCGTATACTTATAAACGAGAATCTTGCCGCATCTCCGCCATGCTCGTCCACTTTTGTGTTTAAACATGCGCTTACACATAGTGACATGAAACGTGTTCGATAATTATTGGAAGGATCAATAATGCTACACAAGTATTCGTGGTCAGCAAACAATTACATTTTACGACTGTCGCCTGTCGGGCTGCTCTTTGCGTTTCTATTTGAATCTAAATATCAAACTCCGTTTACTTTAAATAAACCCAAAAGAACGTGAACAAAAAGGTAAACGGACATGCACACTTCCAATAATGTAGTGACTTGTTGGAAATCTTCTACTTTCCGATAAATACGTGGTAATAGATAATAGCAATAAATAATATAATTATTAAATTATTACTTTACTATGATTACACGACATGAAACAAATATAATATAAAAGACGATTAATAAAACTACTATGCGTACATTTTATCAATTTATTTTTGAAAGATACTGCTTATATAAATTATTCATGGTCAGCATATTTTCCACAACCACATAACGTGACCTTGAAATATCATATGTAGAAATAGTCAATACTAAATAAAGTTTCAGTTAGAAATTATCTCTATTATTAATCTCTGATTTTTTTATACCATTCGTTTATAGTTTAGTGATAATAAAAAATATAATATCGCTAAAAATTCATCGTGGGAGGCATTATGCAAATCGCTTTACCTGTAACCCTAGCAGCGTCCAAGACAAACACACCTTGTCCTGAGTATCTCCGGTTTGCTTAGGTTTACGACACGTGTGTAAAACAAGATTATTCCTCTGACCATTAAAGGTGCCGAATGGCGACAACAATCGGCAACAGAGGCGATACCGCCAAATAATACAAAAGCAAATTATTAGTTTTTTTTGCTATGTTCTTCAAAACTGAACATAACCCGAGCTCAACAACAATTATAACATCTGAGTTTTTGTTTCATAACGCACACAGCCAATATATTGTTTTGTATCAAACGTATATTTTACGAATAATTAAATTTATTTTTACCAAGAACATTTCTTTTAATTCAACTATACGTCGAGATCAGCTGGACGTTCACCTGATGGTAAATGGTACGCCTGCCCATAACTATATGAACTTGTAAGGGTGGTATACACAGCACCACATTGCGCTTGTGGCTTAGAGACATGGTAATTTAAGTCTCGTTACCGACACAACATACAACAGCTACAACGCTCTTCAAACCGGAACACTAACGTTTGTGCACTACTGTTTGACTGAGCTACCACCGCAACTACTTAGAATCTAGGTCCTAGACAGTATCTGGCCTAATACCAGTAAATATCAAAATTATTAATATCAATGTGATTGACCACAGCAAAAAAAAAATATTTTTAAAAAATTTTTGAATTTTTAAAATTTTTGTAAATAAAAATGACCAGCTCGCTTACTGTTCCTACGGTGGCGATTCATAGCCTTCCCTAGTAAAAATTAAAGCTACTTGTTTTATCACTATACTGGACAAGTACAGGTTTTCGGATGTCACATGACCATGGTAGCTGTTGCTCTTAAACATATTGGCTTGTCCCCATGTTTTTTCAAAAAAGCTTAGGCTCAATGGCGTTTAAACCCAAATAAATCTCCGTTGTGACGTGTAATGCAAAAGACCCCCCATCTACAAACTTTGGAAGAGCCATTTTTATACTAACTTCGCATAAATGAATATGGACCTTATTTGAATACACACTTGTTAACCAGAAAACTAAGCATGATAATAATTAAAGACTAGATCAGCTATATTCAACCTGACCCATTAGGCTTGTGCTTTCAAATGTGATGTGTGCGTGAAAATGCCGGTGACTTCGTTAATAATAGTTTAATTAAATTTATAACAAACCGAAATACTTAAGATATCTATCTAAAGCTATCAAAAAAGAATGAATTGCACTCGCTAACATGGATTTGCTATCTGTATCAAGATAATTGTGATATAAAGGTCTAAAAATTAAGTTTTCAACAAATAAAAAAATCTTACACGTTTGTCTGTTTATTTTAGCCACTACGTGAGTTACTTTTTAAACGTCTACCTAGAAATTAACCCATAGCACAGACTTTTTAAATAATACCTGCTAACACTGTATGCACTCGTTTATTCGTATTGAAATGGTAGAGATAAATGAAAGACTTTCTTTAATGCTTTTATTTTCCTTTATTAACATTTAAAATTAAAATAAAACATTGAATTGAATATTTGCAGTTTGAGTCATGCAATCAGGCAACCACCCTGCGAGTGTCCATCGAATACAACAAATTCGCCCTTAAGAGCACAACGAAACGTACTTAGAAATAATAATCATAACATACAATTCACTCAACTGTCACCGGGTAGCGCTTCAGACTCAGAGTGTGATATATTGAATACATTACAATCTTTAATCTCCAACTACCCTTTTACACAAGTGAATTTTATACACAGCCTATAACATAAACCCACTGCCGTCTAAATTGATCGCAAACACCTCCATCTCCATGCGTGGATACAGATTAAGTAACCCATAAGTTACACACATCTAAGGATTATAAACATTATATTTTAAATAACGCGCGAGCTTTCGAATAAGCGTAGAAGTTATTGCAATATCTATAACCATTTACGGGGGAAAATCCCTTTTGGGATTTAGCGATCATTTGGGCGGTGAGAAGTGTGCACGCATTTCATAATATACAAGTGCGATCTTAAATATGATACACTGATCTTGACCAGATCTATCATCCTATATCTTTTATACCCAAAATCTGCTGCAGCTGCATCCAGCGCGGACATATATAAGAACAATAGATATTAGCATAAATATAAATCTCCCTAATTCTCCATTCAGTTACAGTAGCCTGCTTTGTTTTGTATCACATAACTTGCCGCCATATAAATAACGACAAATTGTTTTGACAAGGAACAACATCCAATAAAAGGAACGTTTAAAGGCATCGAAGACCATGACCAACAGAGAACAAATAAAAATGTAGTGAAATCTGGGTATCATTATTTTGTAATTTTTATAACGAGGATTTGTTCGCACGAAATACCTTTAACAAGTTAAACTTATAGCAATACTTCACAATAGTAAGTCATAATGACTGCATTGTAATGCTCACAGCATAAGTTGAAATTAAAAGATGAAAATAGTAATAAAGCTCTTGTTATTTTTATTTAAATATTCAGAGCGCAAGTTATCATTAAACGATTATTATTTTTCAAAAACTTACACGCCCAAGACGTTACAATGTGCGATTGATGATTGTGTCCTTAATGCCAAGAATTATTCTATACCAGTCAACACCGGCAGAATGTTGAGAACTGAAATGAATATGACGGGTGATGACTATGATGACGTTCACTACAATATTTATTTGAATATATATATTTATACATACCCCAGTCTCACAATTTGCACGGTACTTGAATTTTACACGGATATTAAACACAAACATTTTATGGTCCTACTCTGCATTGTCATTTATCAGAATCACATTGATGAACTTATTCTTTTAAAAACTCCTCCAAAGTTACCAGCACCCATTTCCAAAACATCAAATGGAAATATTAACGTGAAAATATTGTGCGTGAAGAAGAAACTTCAGTTTGTTTAATTGAATAATAATAATGTGTGAAAAAAACGAGTTTTTAAATTTTTGAAACGTATTTCGTAATAAAGCTTCAACTTTATTAAAGCCGTGTAGCATCAACGGAAAGAAAACTCAAGGATAGCAAAAGGATAGGAAACTTCTATCCTTCTATAACAAACTAATATAAGCAAAATATTTTTTTAATTTTCCTTAATAAATTGAAATCAATCCTCATCAATCGCTATCGTCGTCGTCATCGTCTCATTTTACATTATTATTCATTTTACATTATTATTATAAACATCAGTCTACTTTGAGTGTTCTCAATGTCTTGTTCAGCAAGATTTTTTCAGGAACGGATTTTCCGTGCAAATCGAGGTATGGGAGTATATAAATGTATAGATACACATACATACATGTATATAATACATATTTAGTAAAATGTATATAAATATTTATTACAACATACATACCTAATTAAATATATTATTCATGATTACGATTCGTCGTTAATAAATCATAAAATGTCCTCATGACGACCCAAGTATATTTGTGAGAAAACTATTTTTCCTCTTATCACAATAATAACAAAAAAATATTGTTTTTAATAAATGCAAAACTGAATTTTTAACTTTTCAAAAACAATATGAATTTAAAACTAGAGCATCCAAAATTGCAATTATTTGAAAGGTATTGAAAAGATGGTGTTGTTATTTTCTTGCAACCCTTTGAATACCATATCCAGTCAATGTATAATGTATATTTAACTTTTTACAGACTTATGAACAAACAGAAGTAAACCAACGCAGGGATTCAATTGTGATTCCTTTTAGACCTTTCAAAGCAAGTTTTGCATTTGAACAATAAATTATTGATGGAGAAAAATTAAGGCATGCTTATTTTATTGAATGGCTGTTATATTATGCATCATGATATTATAATAGAGTAACACTCCAATCAAATGTAAAGTGATCATCTTTCATCTGTGAAGCTAAAAATAACTGTAATTTATTTTTTAAATAAACCGATTAACAAAATCATTGATTAATCTTACAAAAACCTTAATCAAATCCTCTTCAATTTTCTTGTTGATAAATTTTCTAAGTTCTCTAAAAATTTATAAACAAGTATTAGATTTTCAGCAACAAAATTCTAACATTTTCTGTTCACGGAAGCCACAATGTGAATTCATAAACATTCGACCATAAAGTATTTCACAAACTTGATGGTGTTTTAGAAAATAATTGGCATTATAAATCAAGATTGTTTAGTTAACAAGATTCATTTATGACAATTTTTGTATCCTATCAATTTGACTGATAAGCATATACATACGATAATTTTGAATGAGTATTCTAAAGAAGTTTATTTTTATACTGAATACGCCACATGCAATACAAACAGTTTTTATCGAAAGCACAACATAACAAACGAAAATAATTTAAATACGCCACGCACTTGCTGCTACGAGCACGAAGAAAAGGGAGATTTACAAAACTTCGTGTGAGCGTCTAATCTTTAGAGGAAGTATCCATGGGGCTGGCGGGTTGCGCGAGGGCGGGCGAAGGCGGTGCGGCGTGTGCAGGGTGCGCAAGGGAGGCCGGAGGCGCGGGCGCGTGCGGCGCGGCGGGCGGCTCCAACGGCGCGGTACGACAGAGAAGCGCCGCCCCAGGTACCGCCGGCTTTATGAACCGCTCACTCGTTGCGCGACGATTCTATTACCAAATACAATCTACTTTAATATAAACTGAAGAAAAAGTGAACTTGAATAATATATTATATACTTTACAGGTCCCTAGTATGATACCAAAGCCACAAATTGTGTGAGTCTAATCTGTGGTAAAGTTCTATTAAAACACTTCTAACTAGTAACCACCGTCTTATTATGGATCTGTTGTCATTAAAGAATTACTGTGTTCCAAAAAGCCAGATTATCCTAGTCGTACATGATTTGAAATAAACAGTTTCATAGAGATTTAAGATCATGTCAAAATGCAGCATCATATCGTCAACAATAGAATCAATATTAATTCAGCACCGAAGCAAAAGCAATAATGTCCTCACCTGAGAACTGAAATGCAAATTGGGTCGCGACATCGGCAGACCCGCGGCATTGGGCAACAGCGGCGACGCGTAAGGAGACAGTGGGCGAGAGCCTCCCGGCGACGACACGCTACGAGATCGTGCCTTGAAAAAAAAAAACATGTTGTTGTAGAAGAAGCGTATTGCAGAAATAGAGTGTTGTTGCATACCCCATTATAAGTAGACAAGAAATCATAATTATGATAGGGCACTGTTAGACTCAAGAGTATTAAATAGACTAACAATCGCAGCTAAAGTATAGCTACAAGGAGGTTGTACATTATGAAGCCCCTTTGCTCTGAAAATTCTGGCTTTTATATATTGATTGGCGAAACAGAACAAAGTGAGTTTGCAAAAGACAACAGACAAGAATTCTAGTACCTCCAGTACCCCTCTTTTACAAAGAAAGCAATTGTACAGGCCACTGAACGACATTCATTACATGTCACATGTCACATTTAGCTATCTGTGGGATCTATTACCATTTTTGGGAATCCATTACAATGACAAAGTGTTTTGAAATTTTGAATTAATTTAGAGTTTTTTGTATTTTAAATAAAGTCACCCAAATACACACTCCTATAAAGCAACATTCTTATATACTATTTTATGTTCATATTCTACAAATAAAAGAAGTACTAACACTCATAGCTTCATTAAATTGTCTTTCCTCTTCCATTTCTAGCGAAGATTCACTCTCAGAGAGATGTCGACATAACGCTTCGCGCCGCTCGACCTGCGTAATCATGTTATTATTTGTCAAATATTTACAACAATATTACCAAAGCAGTTATATAATTTAAAAAGCCTTTTAATCGCATTGGGCTTGAAAAACTTATGGGGCACAACAATGACACTCAACACATTTTTGGTAAGTGCAAGGTAAACAAACATTTGCTAGAAAGATTAACCACTTGCTGATAATCAAAGAGAATCATAAAATGCAGGTGACATTGGACTTGTTCTTTTTACACGTTTTATGATACACTTAAGATTTAAGCTGCGGATTAATATTTTATCAAAAGCTTCTTCAGATATTTGTAATAGTAGTATAAACTAAATTATAACTTTATGGTGTGGTAAAACTTTGTTCCTATATTTAAGTTAGTGCCTTACTAATAGTAATTTTGTGTGTAAGTACCAAGAGCTACAAACCTCTTGCTGAAGTTTTCGTTGTAAACGAATATTTTCATCACGTATGTATTTCTCTTCCAATGCAAAGCGATGCATTTTTTCTTTGTTTTCATTTTGAGAAACTGCCAACTGATTTCTAGATAAAATATAGTTACAAGTAAATGTTTTACAGATTATAAAGTTTCTTCATAAATTTATACCTATATTTCTAAATGTGGAAACAAGTTAGAAACTCTTTAATCTTGATAAGGGTTAGTTTATGTATTTGATGCACATTTAATAGTGAAGCTTTAATAAGTCCCATTGGGAAGAACCAAAATCTAATTGCCTGCTTATTTATTAATCTTTGCTGTTTTGGAGTGTCCTCCTTCTGGAGATAGTTATAGTAATTTATGCACTATGCTGACAATATCCGTATTGGTAGAAATCACATATCTATGAAAGTTGATATTTTGATATCATGGTGGTTTCTACACAAAGTTTTTCTTCAGAGCAAGCACTAACTTGGTAGAAATGTATAGTATGAACTAATTAACAAAACTACCATTTTTAAATAATGAAAATGGAAATTGCATACCTTAATTTTACAACTTCAGACCTCAGTGTTTGGATGTGACTACTAAGATTTGAAGCTGTGTCGCCATTACTAATGTCCCTGGCAAAAGGAACCTTCATTGTTTTATTTGAAATGATTTATTGTATGTTATAAACTTTCATGAACACAAAACCATACCAATAGTAACAACATTTCATAACATTTGTTTAATTTAATTCTTCAATGTAATTGATAACATATTAAAACATAATAAAATTAATGAGTTCATGAAAAAAAATGTGTGCACTGCCAGCTTACTGTTTAAAACAGATAATACCTTAAATATATTTTTCCTTGGCATTTGTGATAGACTATAAGTTTCATCTTTTTACTGAATCTCTCATACATTCAGCCATTGTAACTAGTCATATTTATTAGACTAAATCACTTGAAAACATATCATAAAACTATAACAATAACATTCAATCATTAAATATACATTTTAATCCAAAGTTTAATAACAAATTCACCTAGGACTCGCTGGATCAGACACAGGTTGGTCAAGTCTTATTTGAAGAGAACGTTTTTCAGCCTCAAGTTTATCCATTCTTTTCCAAAGTCTATTAACTAAAGCCTCTTGCTCTTGTTCTAAAGTATTTTCAAGCTCCACCTAAACATTTACAATTTCAAAAAAAAATTATGCTTTTATGGCATTGTTCTTTAAGTAATAATTGTTTAATCATTTATTACTCACCTTTTCTCTGCGAAGTCTTTCTAAATTTGTTTGCTTAGCAAGTGTTTCAGCTTCAAGTTTTTCAATTTTACGCATTAATTTATTAACCAGACATTCTTGTTCCTGCTCGAGTGTAAGCTCTAAACGACATTTTTCTTGACGTAACTAAAAACACTGTTTCTTAATATTGAACTACTAACACAGACTAAAATTTTTTACAAATTAATTAATAATAATTTTTAATAAAATGACTACTTTCTACAGCGTAACTAGAACCTGACCAACAAAGTTCTATTTTTTAAAAATTGTTACTATAATGTTTATTTGTTTATGTATGTAAATTTTTATATTACCAAAAGATACACGTTTACTAGACCTATAATAATAAAATAAATAAAATAAACACTGATCTCTGTTATATATCAAAAAAGGAAAAAAACTTTACTAAAAAAACAAATAACAAATGATTCATTTTCAATTGAATTGAGAAACTAGAATAATCAATTACATACTTGATTTAACTTTCTTGATAAATCATTAGTAAGACACTCCTCTTCCCTTTCATAATGATGGGCCAAAGTCTCCTTTTCTTTTTTCAGTGCTTGAATTTTTTTTAACAATGTATTTGAAATGTATTCCTCTTCTTGTTCTGCTTTAGCTTGCTGAAAAAAATTATTAAGATTTTTATACAGAGCTTAAAAATTTATTATTTATTTTTGGCCATTACAAGTTCTTCTGCTTCATTACCAGTACAAGTAATTTCTAAAAGAAATAAACTATTGTCTATCTAGATAGAAAGACAAAGGATAGACTAAGGATAGATATCCAAAATCCTCCTCTAATGAACAAATAATTTATAAATTTCCTAAGTACACCTACAAAAATACTTTTTATTCTGAAATTTTAAGCAACAGAATATTCTATATATATCTCAGAACCTATTATCCATTTAATTAGTAAGTAAATATTTTTTTTATTATTAATGCATACTTACAATAGAGACCGAAGCCTGCCTTAATGCACGGTTTTCTTCTTGCAATGCTTTTACACGTAATTTAAAAGTATCAAGTTCTACTTTTAACACTCTGTGAAAAATTTTTAATTATTTAAAATTCACATAATGATTCTAAATAATTTCACTATAAGATAATTTGAATCATTACATTATAAATGTAAATAGATACTGCTTAAAAAATCATCCTCATCTAAATAAGAATCTAGCATGTATATATAATATCTTAAGATTTACGATGACTTAAGATAAATAATTAGACATTGACCTCCTAATTATAGGTGAAATATAATGTTTATAAATTAAACCAGGTATTTTATAAATTACTTCTACAATATCATCAACACATCATAATTCATATCTGTATAGCACTCTACACCAAGATCTGCCCTGTAGTCTTGTACTATTAAGAATAGTACTAAGGAAAGTCCTGCCTGTTGTAGAAGGTGACTAAAAGGGTCTTCAGGTTTGGGGTTGTGAGCTTTGAGGATGGGGGCCCTCATTGCTCACCAAGCGAGTCTGTGTTGAGCGATCAGCGCAAGGTATTCTTGTGTTCATGGTACAGCAAGTGCTGAGACGGTTATGGCCCTCTCTGGGATATGCTTAGACATAGTGCAGGGGGGTACCGGTACGTTCCGTAGGAGATCCTAGGACTCCCCTTGCACTGAGGATGACCAAGGGGAATTTAGTGGGCAGAAATCCCACATAATCCTGACTTCTCCCCAGAAGCAGGGTATCTTTAGAAGATTTCCCCACTCCCCAAAACCAAAAAAAAAGTCTACATGGGGATGTAAAAAAAATTACTATAAAATTTACACTGTTGGTAGGAGTCTGTTGCCAGTGACCATCTAAGTAGGTACAACCGCAGCTCCATTTTCTGCCGCCAAACAGAAGTATGAAAATATTACTATGTTCTGGTTTAAAGGCAGTAGGTAGTGAAATCACTGGGGTAACAAGACTTAACATCTTATGTATCAAGGTGAAGAGTGCACTGTGGTGCTGTGTATACAACTCGAACTAGTGCCACGCTGTTACGAGCATGCGTATCACTTACCATCAGGTGAATGTGCAGTTCGTCTTGTCGCTTAGTTGAATTGAATAAAAAAATATTAAATTATAAACTATTTACTATTACGGTTCAAAAATCATATTTATAAAGATTCTTATCAAAAAGAGCATGACGTATACCTATTTTGTTGTTGCAATGATTCAATTCTTTTCTGTAACTGATCGCGGGACACGGTGCTGGGAGGAAGCATTGCTCCGCCATCAAGAGAACTAGAATCGCTTTCTGAAGCTGAATCTCCCATTTTGTTTCCTATAGAAAGTTTATTTTGTTGAAATAGTATTAAAAACATTTTCTTATAATTTTAATTGAATAGGAAAACCTTTCATTGTACCTGGAGAAACTACTGTATCATCCATTTGCACTGCACAAAAAGGTGAAGACGGTAACAAAATGTCATCAAGTAAATAAGGAACGATGAAAAAAAACTTGTTTAGTAACTTAACTTTTAAAATTTTAAAAGGAAACTATTAAACTCAGGCCGAAGAAAATAGATGTTACTACAGTAATAGGTATAAGTAATAAAAAAATAAACTGCGGATTCTAATAGGTACGATTTTGTTGCACCCGTTGCAATAGCACAGATTATTAACAAAAAAAATTTAATAATTTTCTCGCAATAATAAAATAAATTAAGAATAACAAACTGCTTAGTAATATCCTTGTGCAGACCAAAATGAGGTGCAACAAATTAATTTTTATTTTTGGTATTTCTATCATGAATGGTAATGTGCTTGGCATACTTATTAAAATATCTGCAAACAACTATTAATAAAAATTTCTTTTAGTTCATTTATGTTATCTTTTTATAATTGTTAGTGTCTTAATTTATGCATGCGGTATTTACCTGTAATTGTCTTGTTTTGTTATAATTTTATATGATGTATGTTTTTTGTAAAAGTATTGTAATTTAATACAAGCGTTGGTAAATAAATAATAAATATGTAAATAAATATTTACAATTTATCGAATGTACAGAATATTGCTATGTATACATTGTGATGAAATACTCAGAGTGCCCGTTAATTAAGAACGTTTAGAAAAAGCAACCTTACCGTACGACAGAATACCGAGACGCATTATATCGTTGAATTAAACGACTGTGGCAGTATTAACACCATTCCATTATTTTACTGTTCTAACTGCGTGAACGATTAAGCTAAGATTTCGCAAAAAGTCCTGCAAATAGCAATTTCACTGTAGTCCTGAGTCTAATGATATTCTTGAAATACTATTTAATCTTTAACACTGAAAATCTTGTCTTTTTAATAATAATTAGATCTTTTCTTTTCTAAAGTTAATTAATTAGAGTTCTTATAGGACATGATGTATGTATCTATAGGAAGATACCGCAAATTGTCATAAATATGCCTCTTCACGTATTTAAAAGTAAAGTTAAAAACGTTTTAATTGATAAAGCGTTACGTAACGTTTAAGTAGTTAATAAATTCATTAATACAAGTAACTTATAAGCAATTTTACGTTGTCGTGTGTGAACAAAATAAAACATATGCACATTTCCTTATTTTCCATTGCTAAATTACTAATTACTACCAGATATCTACTTCTACGTGGTTTCTTTTTTTCGATTTGAACATATACAAATGGTATGAAAAGAGCAAGAAATAAGCTGTTACTTATTTTGTAGGATAAATTTTAAATTGCTATTGTATAACAACAAGCATTATAATAAATTTTAGCAATAAATAAATTGCTAGGTAGGTAGTAGTTGCCTTTTTAGAATAATGAATAGACAATTACTAGCAGTTTGCCAGTATCATATAGCAACACAGATTAAAAAAGCGTATAATTAAAAAAGTGACACACACGCCATAATGTAAATCGCTTCTAGATTTGGCGTTTGAGTTAAAAATTTTGCATTTTGATGCTAAAAGTTATATTTTTCAATATACATAAGGCATTTAAAATGTCCCTAGTTAATATTGGTAAGAAATAGATGATCAGAGTTATTAGAATTAACGTTAAAAAAACACCTTCAACGGGATTTAGGTTGTATCAAAAGAATCGAAGCCATTTCATTCTCTTTAAACAGTTGAGATACAATTTTTGTGTTACTTATAGTAACTTACTCGTAAAAACAGATATTTAATAAATGTTATAAAAGTTGTGATAGTGGATGGATTGCAATATCGTCGCCATAGTTGGAATGTCCGCACGATCCACGAAGTCATTGCTGCTGTTCTTGTACGTACAGTTCAGGGTGTATAAAACATCTGTCAATAAAGTTTTTGATCATTAAAAATATTAACCCAGTTCAGATTAACCTTTAAAGTAGTTAAAATAAAACTTTATCGAGTGTGTATGATCGTTCAGACTTGTATAGTTTCTTGTGATTAAAGGCTAACATTTTGTAAACAAATGTTGTAACTGAAGAATAACGTATTATAATTTTAAATGGATGTAGTTATTGATAATAAAAATGAGACTGTATTATTAAATTATGCATTTCGGACAATTTTACTATGAAAAAGGTATTGATTGAGCTTGTAAAAAGAAATAACTTAAATTACCTCTTTCAATATTTCAGGTTAAACTTTTGCAATGGCTCAGTATTATCAAATAGTTGGGCCAGGACAATCATTAACACTTGAGGATCTTCAAAGATTTTGTCCTAATATATGTTTAGATGGAATTGTAGTTAATCAAGATGATCAACAATTTAGCCAACAACAAGTAAGATTTACATACATATTACATAAAAATAAATACAGCACAATGATATTGACAAATGACTGTTTTTACCAAAAAAGGTTGTAGTGCAGCAAGCAGAACCACCTAATGATATAATTGTGAGTGAAGGTGTTCAACCCCAATTAGTTGTAGGGGATGGATTGCAGTATCCACAGCAATATATCATTCGCCATGATCCTCCTCCAACCTCCAGCACAAATTTTCAATCCCAACAGCAACAACAACAACAATCCTTACATAGGCATCAGGTCAGTAAATTAATTTAAAAATATTTAGTATTTATCTTGAGTTTTAAAGTTAATATATATTACCAATATATTTTTATATAAATATTTATAAGGAGAACAATATTTTTTGTGGATATGTCTTTACTGTGCTTTTGCACTATTGAGAATAATTGAAACACTTAATGAAATGCCTGTTTATAATAACTTTTTCCACATTTAAGTTGTTATTAAAAGTTGCTACTACATATTGCTTCTATTTTTAAATCTGTAAGAAAATTGTTATGTATCTATATTAAATAATTCTAATGTTATGAGTATTAATTTTTGAGAGAAGTAACTTAGACAATGATTTGAAAAAACTTAAATCATTGTTAATTTTCTAGTTTTGCTATTATCATTAGTAATGATTATTAAAGTAATATGCAATCTAAAGAGCCTATGAAAAATAATTTATTTTAATTTCATAGGTTTTTTCATATTATTTTAATGTGTGGTAAATATTTATTATGACATAAATGTCATTACAGCTGTTTTTCTGTAATTATAAGTAAATATAACAAATAAGTAAATCATTCTAACCTTTTAGACAAATGATTGCTGTTAATCTATTCATATTATACAGAGACAAATAAAGGACTGTTATTGATACTTATACAATAATTTATTTATAGGTATACTACACCTCTGATATGCCTGTGGATGCACAGGTTGTGTTACAACAGGCTCAACAGATCATTGATGCATCTTTGATGCAACAGTCATCACCTCAACGTCCACAACATGTATGTCCCTTGACTGAATGTTTAGTACATAAGTCAAAAGTCATGCACTGTAAAATTTTATGTTTAACAGCTTTTATTTCACTTATTAATTTTCTTTAATTAAAAATTGTTTGCTTAGCATGAATTTCTTACTAATTACTGTTTTTTTGTCATAGAGGAATAAGGGCTTTGGTGCTCAGAGTAGCACTTCCACCATATTTTTTATGCAAATGTTATCATAAACAGATGCATATACTTTAGGATAAATTTTCCGATTATTAAAATATTGTACAATTAAAACTCCTTTTCCTGCGTTAACAGATATTTTTGAATTTTTTTAATGGTTACCTCTTCAATGGTTTATTTTGTAGAGTTCTTTCATAACTTTAGTTTTAAATATTTTCTACACTCTTTAACTTTGTATCTTGAACACTCATCTCTTGTCTGGTTAATGGAACATGATGGCTGCAGCAGAATAAATTAATATTTTTTTAGCTACTGGAAAATCTCTGAAAATTTCAATTTAATTATACATTTTACATGTCTGTCATTGCATATAACATTTTAGTTAACTTTACTCAGAGATGTACTCTGTTCAAAATCATCACTCTGAGTTCATGTTTCAGTTATTATTTTGGGGAACATAAGTACATTATATGAATACATTATAACCAGGATTCTAGCATGTTGTTGAACAGGAAATTTCATTGACACCAGCATTGAAAACTGCATCACATGGTGATTGCAGGAGCTGTGTTAAAAAAAGATACATGTTATTATTTTTAATATTAAATACATGGTTTGAATATGCTGAATGTCAAAATAACAATAGGAACCCTATTGTTATTTTGTCATTCTTTATAATTTAACTTTGTTTTGGGTTCACAATATCTGTTGTTGAGATTATTAGTGTTACATGTATTTTTATAATTATATGTAATATTGAATTATCTTCATCATAGCTTTAGCCATAATTATCATTACTAAAAGCTAGTCTCACAGTTTCAGACTACTTGTACTAAGCACATATACTCAAAATACAAAGAACAAAACGACATGGCATATGTGTAATTGATACACATATTTCACACAATTCATTATCTAAATTACCTATTATTATCTGAAATTATCTTTGTGGACCCTAACATATGCATGTTTAAATTTTTTCTTGGTGTATGTTCTGCAATTGTTACTGAAATAATGTAATAAACCATATTAAAGTTAAATGTAGAACAAAACAATCTATGAACTTTGTGGTATTAAAGAAAGGGTTAAGGCTGTACTCGCACACTTTACATTTTTGTCACGACGACACATGTAGGCCTTATTATTATAAGAGATGAAGCATGGCTTGATAGGTCTTACGAAGCTTCATTCTCTGAATATAGGTAGGATTAATCGTAATTTTTTTTCTCGTGTCTGCTTCCTTTAGCAACATTACAGGAACCAGCCGTGCCCCACAAGCTTCCTCTGTATATCTATAATCTTTATAGTCTAAAACCAGTACTCTACAATAACAAAGAAATTTGTTTCAATGTTATATTGAAATATAACAATAATAATTGACTGGCTGATTAGCTCAGTTGGTAGTGTACCTGCCTACTGAGTAAGAGGTCGTGGGTTCGATTCCCGCCACGAAC
>DWHU01000555.1:0-17685 GCA_018247975.1 Parides photinus | reverse complement strand
TATTCAGACGGGTGATTCATTTATCATCAAATGAAATGACGACCCGCTATCTTGTTTGGTACATAAAAAATTATAAAATTCATTGGAAGATTTTGTAATCGGTTAATTTTAAATAACTTACGTATCGCAAATAACGCCGTGAAGACTTCAAAAAACAACACTCGAGATGCTAAAATGAAGGTAGGCACTAGGGCTGCTAAAGTTGTTACTATCGCGTATAAATTATATAATCGCAGCATCAAAATATCTCTCTGTAATGAAAAAAAAAACCTTTTCTCATTTATTACTTAATCATAAAACGAAATCAGTACAGTACTATAATATTTACTCCCCTTTAAATATATCTTGTAAGCCAAAAAGGTTATTCTAGTACTTTAATAGCATTGTATCATTGTCGCTGCATTTAACCTCAAAACCACTATTCGAAACTACCCGTAATCAGATCTTTTCCATAAAATTAGAAGAAAAATTTACTAATTTCTAAATGACTTTGTAAGTATTTGTTATATTCTTAACGTCGATGGTTATCCTTAAAAATAATACAAAATGAAAACTTCCTAAAGGCGATGTAATCTATTTTGTTTACAGAGGCAAAATTGAATGAAAAATTTACATAAATTCATTATCTAAAAGGTATAAGTACCTGATAACCAGCTACAAGGAGAAGTATATTTAATATCACTCCCATTCCGAGGATGCTGAACAATACCGTAGAGGTCACGACTTCCAACGACGTGTCATTTGTTATCGACAGTCTCTGCAACTCCGTTGTGATAACGAGACAGGCTACGGCGAGCAATGAAAATATCTGCACCATGAACCAATGTACATTTATTATTATTTTTAGTATTCTCTATCTCTCATTTTCATTTTTCGACCCATAAAACATGGTATGGAACAGTTCCTCTATCACAAAAATGTAAAAATCCACTAAATTTAAGATTTAAAGTCCGTTTCATCAAACCAATAACTGTTTGCAGCCATATCATTAACATAACCGCATGTTTATTCTAGTGATAACGAGTAACCGAATGTTTTTTTGTTATTCTTTTATTTACATTTCTGTACAAATATTGATTAAAACATAATGTGAAAAAAATTTCAGCACTTATAATACCGTTGACAAATTAACTGAGGTGTTGTCTTTCTGAACGAACTAAATGATAATTGACGATTAACTGAACTATATAAAAAATCCATATAATTTTAATTATAAATTATAGTATTAGTAGAAACAAAGATAAGATCAGAGTGTGTATTAGAAATAATGATAATGTAAATACGAAAAGTAATAAGTAGAAGTAATTTATTAATATATTTACTTCGTTAAAAATTGCTTTTCCACTTACTATATTAACATAAGCAAGTATTATAATCCCAGGCCGCAGCGGAAGACAGAAACAGCACCTTTCTAGATCAGGTACTTTTAAATGCATTTTCAATTTATTAAAGAGGCTTGTTGCTTACTCAATTCACTTTCATACTAAGGTGCTGATCAAAATATATGAACATTGTATTTATTTATATTAATTCCATTTGTTGATATTTTAGTGGCAATGAACACTTTGACCTCAGTAAATATAACATATACGTCAATATGCATCCGTTTGTTGACCTCTAAGTATCGTATTTAAGTTTTAAAACACTCGTCACTGCTAAAACTCTTCAGAGTAATACCAAATTATCTTCCAAAACACATTTGTCTGAGTGATTTTTTTCAACTAGTGTCATAACGCTGATTATTATGAGTTTTTGAGTAAATAGACGTTCATAATTTCATCGAGGGGATTTGTACTTTCAATCTCATCCTATGTCAACTAAGAGATACATAATTCTACAGTTGAGTAACAAGTCTCTGACCAATTTTTTTTTACTTTGTGCACGATTAAATCAATGTGATATAATGACTACCAAGACTACAGTCATACAAAATTCTACGAGATAATTATTTGCTTATTGGATGTTATTGAATAATTGAGCCACCCAGGCCACGACCACCCGCACTCCGGCTGATTAGTCCCTTTTTGCAGTGTTTATTTATTTTTCATTCAATTACCATTTTGTTACGGCGCGATGCACATTGGATATAAATATGTACAGGTACAGCTATACTATTTCGTGACGAACAATATTACAATCGCCCGATAATAAAAAGATTTTAATTGTCTCCAAACTATAGCTAATAACTTTAATTATTTGAAAAACAAACATTTATATTTTTAAGTTTCTATAATTAACAACTCCTTATTTGTTTATCTGTTCAATAATTGTCCAGTTATTTCTTATTGATAGGTAATTCAGAAATTTAAATTAAATTATTCTTTTCTGTTTGCATTTCAGGCTACATCGTTTAATTTCAGTGTAACTACGAAGAGCTGCAAGTGTAACTTTTTTGTCTGTGACTTGAAAAAAATTGTTTTGTCTGTGGTTGCAATAATTATGCTACAAGTTTCTCAATCTTACGTGAGCCGAAATTAGTTAATCGTTAAAGTATTGATGTTTTTATGTTCTAAATACATACGTACAAGAATTCGGCATCTTCAACAGTACTAGGTATATTATAATTTATTTTAAAACTTTACTTTTCGTGTTATCCACTTCCAATGAACTTTGAGGTTAGATAATCATGCAACTTAGTTCACCACTCCTAATTTTATTTTAAACAGATAGTTAATCTAGCTGAATTTAATAATTTTGGGCGGCTTAATAAATAATTATCTATACATTTTTATGTTATTATTTTTGACAATACTGCATATAAAATTTGAGAACATTTCAAACAAAACTATCATTCATCTATTTATATGGAATTAAACTGTAGCTAAATAAAAGTACATTCTCTATGTATTTACAATTCATACAATGTTTTTCCAGAAATGGCAGCACAACTTTTTAATAGAATTGGACAAATTGGTCTTGGCGTTGCAGTTGTAGGTGGAGTTGTTAATTCTGCGTTGTATAACGGTACGCAATACAAGTACAATATTTTAGATTTTTTTTAACATAAAAGCTTTGGAATATTCTCATAATAGTAAATTAATAGATAATTCAATCCTTTGTAGGTTCTATATTCCTACTACATTTTTAACAAGATTTTACTTTATAATCTAATAATTTGTCTACCTTTGTATTAAATATTTGCAGTGTCTCATAAAATACAGTATATATTAAGAAAATATATTACAATATAAAATTTAATTTACAGAAAATCAGAATGTGTGTTAATTGTTATATACATAAATTATGCCACAAGCTTCAATCCACTTATAAAGACAATACAAAAAAATATTGTCCAACAATGAAGAAATATTTCATTATTATTAACATCTATTCCATAACATATTACATAATGTTTCTGTTTGTCTACAATAAAGAAAGGAAAACAAAATGTAAAAAGCATGCTTGAAAGTACCTTTATTCATATGACATAGACCATCTCTGGGACATTATCATATATTTCATCAATATAGGTAGCATGTAGATTATTAGCTAACTTTATAATACATGTACCTTAACAAATATTTTTTTTATTTTGCTTTCAGTTGATGGAGGTCACAGAGCTGTGATCTTTGACAGATTTGCAGGTGTTAAAAACTTAGTTGTAGGTGAAGGCACCCACTTCTACATACCATGGGTACAGAAACCCATTATATTTGACATTAGATCAAGACCCCGTAATGTTCCTACTATGACAGGAAGTAAAGGTATCAGAAATTAAGATCTTCAACTTTTTACCTATATTATACATTATTTCAGGAAAAGTTAAGAAGAATATAATAAATGTAATAAATAAAAAATAAACTTTCTTTAAAACTTTAAATTGTCAAAAACTCTAGACTTCACATAAAATTACTTTAATTAAAAAAGTAGTAACTAATAAAAATTTTTGAAAAGTGTAATCATTAAATATTACTTTTCAGATCTTCAAAATGTTAACATTACACTGCGTATTCTATTCAGACCTATACCAGATCAGCTTCCAAAGATCTACACCATTCTTGGTATAGATTATGATGAAAGAGTACTACCCTCAATCACTTCTGAGGTCCTTAAAGCTGTGGTTGCACAGTTTGATGCAGGAGAACTCATTACACAGAGAGAGGTAATATATTACTATAAATCTAAAATAAATAAGAATACTTACATATAGGTAGAAATTCTATGGCATTTATGTATAATGAATGCAGTAAAAACAGTTATTGTCCAATTTTACAGCCATTTCTGTTGACAGTGCTTTGTTAAGCAAAAACTCAAAAAAATAGTGTACAACTACATACATGCATTCAGTCATTATTTATATCATTATTTATAACATCATAAATATAGGCAAATTATTAACAATAAATTAAAAACTTTCCAACTTAAATTCATGTTAAATTCAACAGATTGTTTCACAAAAGGTTAATGAAAGTCTTACTGAGAGAGCTTCACAATTTGGCTTAATTTTGGATGACATCTCCATCACACATCTTACTTTCGGCAAAGAGTTCACACAAGCAGTAGAATTGAAACAAGTAGCTCAACAGGAGGCTGAAAAGGCGAGATTCCTTGTAGAGAAAGCAGAGCAACAGAAAAAAGCAGCTGTCATAGCAGCAGAAGGTGATGCTCAAGCGGCCATACTCCTTGCAAAATCCTTCGGCAGTGCTGGTGAAGGTCTCGTGGAACTTCGACGCATTGAAGCTGCAGAGGATATTGCTTATCAACTATCAAAATCACGGAACGTTACATACCTACCTCAAGGACAAAATGTACTACTTAACCTTCCTACACAGAATTAAATATGGTTCTACAAAGAAAGATATTTGGTACAATTTATAATTGAGGATTGATACTGTGCATTTCTGTTCATTTATGTTAAGTGTTGCATATAAAGAACTAAATAAGGTGTGGTTCTGCTGTTATTGTGTAGTGATTTATTAGTTTTATGGAGTATTGTAATTTCACAAATACAGTTTAACATGTTTGAGTTGTACTTTTAATTACATTTTTTTACCATGTGACTCATTAATGAGGCTAGCGAAAGTAATGGAAGGGTACACCTGACCATAAAAGTTGTACTTGTTTATGGTACAAATGACTAATTATAAAAAGTAAAATCTGTTGCTTAAGACTGCCTATGTAGATAACACTCCAGCTTCTTTTTCTTTTGCCAAAGAGGGTCATTGCCCTTGAAACCATTTGAGTAATAAGATCTGACATTCTATTTATCATAGCTCCGACACAACCTGATATAGTTTAAATTATCCTACACACAACAATAGTACAGACAACTGTAACACATACAAGTAAATGTCTTGTTTGTCTAGTAACTACAAGATGAACATTATCTGCTTTTACAAAATGTTAAATATTTATTATAACCAGTAAATATATTGACAAATTAATCTAACAATGAAACTGGTTTAGTACTTTAGTATGAAATTTATTTGCAGATAATAAAAAATCTTGTTTATAACAAGTCTTTTGGCTTTAATGAAAACTGATGAAGATTTGTTTTAATTCAACTTATTGAAGATTCTGATAACAAAGGTTAGATATTCTCACATTCATCATCAAGTGAAAAATATTTCCCTAAGTCCATGTAATCCTCAATTTCACTAGAAGTACCCTCTTTATCTAACAAATAATTCTTTTCTATTCTATTGAGGAAGAGGTTTTCTCTTTTACATGCATCCTTTACATAATCTATTTCATCAGAATTCAGCTTAAATGGCAGTGTTAGTATACAAAGATTATCATTACTCTTGAAACTTTTTAAAAGATTATCCACTTCTTGTTTAAACTTGTCATTATTGGAGTCTGCAGATGTTTCCTGCCTATTTGTCAAAAGCGTTTGATCACAAACATTACGAGTTTTTAGCAACAATTGCAATTCTTCTTTGATTTCTTTACTATCAGGGTCTAAATCAATGCATCTTCTAATTTTTTTCTCAGCACTACTAAATTGTCCAATCATGCGAAGTGCTTTAGCATTTTGAAAAAGTGCTTTACTATTATTCCAAAGATTATTTAGCCTATTTAATTCATTACAAGCTGTGCATGCCTTAAGTGGTTGCTTCAGTTTATTGTAACAAACTGCAAGATTCATATACAATTTTATTAAAAGTTTTTCCTGAATACTCTCCTCATTTTCATCTGCTAAACGACATTTATGCAGCATGGAAATACTTCTTTTAAAAGCTTGAATGGCTGCCATATAATTTTTGTTATTGTACAATGTAAACCCTGAAGTATATAACAATTTAACTTCTCGATGCACTTTATGGAACATATCAGGTTCAGAAAATTTTATTGGCCTGTAAAAGATTATGCTTATAATGAATCATATGATTACAAGATTATATTTAAAATATCTTTTCTTCAATAAGCAATTGTAGCATTTTCAATGTATTTAAATAATATTTACCCAAGTTTTGGAGTCACTATACTTTTGAGTAACTTAATATAAAAAGCACAGTTGGCTTTTGGCTTGATTCTTGGAGGAACTCCCATTTCACCATACATAACTTTATACGAAAATAGGAAAATTGATAATTCACCAACTAATAAGGACTTTATAGCTATTTGTAAACCAGGCAATAAACCATTATCTTTAATATCCACTTCCTATAATGTAAAAGAAACACAAATTCAAATATCTTATACTAGATTTTTTTTAATAGTATAATAACATATTAACACTATTTAAAGCAGACATTGATAAGAATTAAATCGTCTAAATATGGAATTAAGCTATTAAACAATTCTTAAATCACAAAGATTTTACAGGGAAAACTGTACACATCTTTATAAATATGAAATGGGAATCACCAATGGTTTATCTTCTTTTACAAAATCAAAAGGGTCTGTATCTCCTTCCCAATAACCTGAAAATGCTATATAAACTGTGAATTCTTCATTAAATGGGACACCACCACCCTCTTCAATAATCCTCTTTTTCACTAATCCTCTTTCATCAACATCAAACATAGTTTTTGCAAGCTTTTCAAAGGACTGAACAGGCTGGCCAATATTGCTCAATTTGTTTTTATCTACTTCTACATAACTATGTACTTCTTCATACTCTTCGTTAATGTGTAGAACCGATCCAGTTAAGAGGTCCCTATAGTTACAATACAGTATAATTATGATTTAAAGAAAACCTGATAACTATTGTGTTTTTCTAAATAAAAGAAGCATTATAAAATATATTGTTACCTCATATTTAAACCATTTTCTATGACAATAGTTGGTGCAAAGGTATCCATTTTAAATAAATCACGTTTCAAAAACTTTCTTGCGCGTTTTTTATTACCAAGAAAAATACCTACTTTGAGAAAATTACAAAAGGAGAAATTTATGATCTAAGATGTAATTAAATATATTAATGTAAGTAAATAAGGCGTTAACATTCATTTACTACGAACTTTTAAAAAAGTAATAATAAACCAACAATTTTTTTTTGAGGAATAATACAAAATGAATTAACGTTTCTTTGCCGAAGTTAAAAAAAACTTTTTTCAAAATTAAGAACTATTACACGTTTTTTAGTTTTTCTTGAATAAACAATTTTAGTAATATGATTTCACGTCTCAAATCTTGTCACTTGACTTTTTTTTTTTAAGAATATATTACATCTGTTTGACAATGTACTATTACAGACAGTATTTCGTTTTTTATTTTTTGTATCGTAACATTCGAACCCGTTTATTTTAATTTATGAAACTGTAAAATAAAGTGTATGGAACTCTTTTTTGATTCTAAATCAGATTTCTACAATAAATCATAGACGTAAAAAAATAAGTCGACTAAACAGATCCATACAAAATGGCAAAAACTACTATGTTTATTTAACGCACACTAGTAAAATTTAATATGCCATACTAGAAAATCTTGATGTAGTTATCGAAAAGAATCGTATTTAAACTCATTCAATAGAATGATATGTTATCTATAATTGTAATTGAATGATTTATTTCTTTTCATTTATACGTCTTAGCGTAAATAAATAACAAAAATAACAAAAGAAGTTCATGGCTACTTGCCAGAACTAATTTTGAAGAACTAGTGACTGTAACAAGAATTATCTATCCAATACCGAAATGGAAACTACTCAAATTCAAGAAACCTTTCTTATTGCTTGTCTAATAATATGGATACCCTGGTTAGATCCCGGGGCTACTTATAAAGTTTAGTTTTAGAGACAGCTTTTTCAAAGCCCGTGACGAGCCATTATATTGTTAATTTGCTGTCAAGCAGCTTTGCTGTTTCGTATGTCGGTACATACGAAAGCCAAATTTATCGAGATTAACCATCGCGCACAAGTGGGTTGTAAAAAAATTAACCATCCACCATGACATTGACAAAGTGACAAAAATCATTAGTAATTAAGAAAATTGTATTAAAGGATAAAAATTCATTTACGTTTGGCATACGTATCTTTATTAAAATATTTTATATAATTTTTCACATTAATATTACATTCTTGAATTTTGTTTAGTTTTTCGCAATACTGCTATATATGATGATATTAAATCATCCATTTTATAGCCCAACGATGTTTCACACAAAATTTTAGTTCCGCGAAGAACATTACCCATTGTCATGTGAAAGAATGTATTGCCTGAAGACCAGTTCGAAATCTGTGAGAATGGATGTGTTATCAGTACGTCCTGAAAAGAGAAAAAAGACCCAGAATGATATGATATTACATTTTTATCAGTTTTTTAACGTTTGATCTGGTTGCATCAATGAAACACTAGGACGTGACATGCGTGGATGATATGGTAAATAATGTAAAGTTACTTCATTAATATTGAATAAAAATACCTACCCTACTTTGTGGATGAATAACACTAACACCATTTTTGTTAATACCAATTACTACCATTTCGGGAAAGGTAGGATCTGAAGTTTGCTTAACTTCAAAAAAAGCAGTACCGAATGTTGTTAATTGGTATATTTTTTTAAGAAACTGTTCTTTAGCTTCTTCTTCTGACATGTTTCCAAGTTTCAAATAAGCTGATGATATTGAAGACTTCCACTGCGAGTTGGACTGGATTCTGATCATATCCATTGGTATAAATTCTTGTAGCATTTGAGTTATTTCTGGTAATAGTGTTTGATCGTCGCCGTATCTTGCGCGATAGATAAGCGCAGCCATTTCAACTAAATCTTGTTTTGATGTTTTGTGATAGCCCCGTAAATATTTTGGTAATTCTTGTGGAAAATAAAATATTTGATCGGCATTTTTATCTTTTCCAGGTACAGTGTTTATCCACATTTTTTTCATAAAGAATATTTGATAGTTCATTTGCAATTGGGTGCCGGCTAAAACATGTAAAAAATTATTTATGAACTATACCTTCTAGTTTCGGGATTTTGCGAAGATTACTCCACGCCTTAGTTTGGCTATTAATTAAAAATATTAGGTTGTTTAGAATACTCACCTGACCGTAACGGTCGCGATCTTTTCATCCATTCTACAAGTTCATGAATAAAATCAAAGAAATAGTAATTTTCCGGAACCGAAAATACCTTATCAGCTATTTTTACAAATAAACTGAAACCATCACTGTTTTTCAAATTCAATCGACCAGTTATTTGTTCACATAGATCTCTTGCTTTTGTGGAGGAGTCTACTTCAAATGCTTCATCCGTATCGTCAGGAAAATATACTTTGTGGTATATTTGCATGCTTCGATGTTGGATGGCTTCCACCTCAACAATATACGGAGGGTACATCCTCGGTCCATGCTTTTGAGTTTTGAACACGCGTTTCAAACATTCTTTAGCTATAGGATGTGGACGTGTTTTAAGGAATTCAACAAGTTCTTTAATTAATGTTTGCCCACATACAAAAACACCAGTTACTAGCCACATCAATTCCCAACCTCTTTCTTCACTAAGTTGTATCCTGTTATTTGTCAGTTGCTTCATTATTTGACAATATACTTCATCACGAAGACTCGGATGATTTATTGCAGCTTTAAATATTTCGTCAGTGTATTCAGTAACTGATCTAGGTTTGGGTGCTGGTAAATCTCCCATATATTTTTGAATTCCATAAAAAGCTGTTATAGAATGTTTTGAAAGTTTCTCGTCTTCTTTTAACTTCTTAAGTAATGGTCGTCTCAAAGGTTCTCGACTATGCGCCCACAATTCAGTTATTAACGATTTTTTAGCTGTATTCAATGTAGACTGTTTAGATAGAGTTTCATTATAATCAGTGTTTTCCCTGAAAAATTCTTTTGCGTATTTTTCCAAGGTATGCATTTTCTTCCTTTGGATTGTATTATATTGTGAGAGAGGTTTTTTGTCAGTATTAACATTGCCTTTTTTAAAAACTTCTAAAATTTCATTTGACGGCAGCGTCAAGGTGGGTAATATATATACTTGTTCAGTGGGAAACAATCCTTCCTGTCCATTACATGAACCATGACCCCATGTAGAATTCATCAAAGTTTCGCCAGTGCAATCATATAACAGTGTTATAAGATCCCCCTTTTTATATTGCAAGAACGAAGCAGCGTCACTGTAACCTTGAGAGTCCATTTGTGCGATCACGTACATCGAACGTCTCTTTAACCCTTCGATTATATATATCATCAGTGAACTTAACTCACCTGCGTCTATACTTTGAAACACAAATTCCTCTTGCTGTATAGTTCTAATGGTTATTTTTCCAACATTATCGTACTCGTCAACATCATCGTAAGCAACATAGGTTATTTCAGGATAAGAAACTTCAAGCAGAATGTGCTCTAGCTGATCTACGATATACATACCAGTCCAATTAATAGCGATTATTATAATATCTTTATTTATCGACTCGCCCCTTAATTTTATAGCTTCAAAAAACCTAGAGAAAAGCATTGGCCATTTTATTTTTGCAAATATCACTATGTCTTCTTTACAAAGTAATGGGTCGGCTTTCGAAGTTATACTTGGAGAAGTTTCAAACGCTTTCGTAACAAGATGTTCCCACTTCGTCAAAGCTACGTCATTAGATTTAATGAACTGATTTGGAATATAATTAACAATCACTTTTCGTAACACGTTGGGATCCAACTTTTCACCGTGTTCAATATAATGCTGCTGTGCTGCTAACATAGCTAAGTCCTTTTCCGAATTACATCGGTATTCGCCAAATTTAACACCTTTAGCTATTTGGTAATAGATAAGATTGGTTGCTACTGGATCCACAGCAGGATTATGCCACGGAGTGAATATCTCTTTTCGAAAGAACAATCTCCATGGTGCACTTTTTTCAGGGGTACTTTGTTCCTTAGCAAACTGCTCACATTGAGAGATGGCATCCATAATGTGAACGTTTTCATTTCCTAAAGATAAAACTATATCATATAAAGTAATATATAGAGAAAAACCAAAAATATCAGTAAGCCCTATATTGTCAGCTATTTGTTGACATATTTCTTCCGACGTCGTCGCTGAATCGGACTGTACAGTCTTCATCGATTCGTCCATAAGGGTTACAGTTAAAAGTATTGGTTTTTTTGTTTTTGTGGCTTGCAGTTCCAACCAACTCGGTGGTTGAGATCTGGACCCATTTTTGAATGTTCTCATAAGTCGGCCTTCGCAATATGGTGCATAACCGGGAGGTCCTTCTCGTATAAATGATCGTAAATACTTTACAAATCTTTCTGATGGCGGAAAACAGCCAACGCATAGCGAAAGCAAAATCCATCCACGTGCATGAGATGATTTTGATGGATTATTTGTCAGTTGTTTACATAACTGGCAAAATATTTCATCTCTGGAAAATAAAAAAGAAGACATTCTTTCATTGTTGGATAATTAGGTGTATTTTAGATGCCAGCTATACTGAAACTCACTCAAGCACTTACCGTAATTCTTTACGAATAATTCCATGCCCGATTATAAAATGTAACTTCTCCAAGTTCGTGCTTCTCTTAGAATTTAACCAATTACTGTACATTTCATTAGTCAAATCGTCGTTTAATATATTTCGAATAAACTCATTATTTAATTTCGCTCGACGTTTTATAGATTTTTGGACAATTTTATTTGTAGTATGACTATCAGGTTGTATTAAGCTCTGTAAATAATGAACAATAAACAATGCATGTACACAGAAACATTTTTTTTTTAAATATTTCTAGTTGTTTAAACTTTATCTGTAGTTATTATTAACAGTTGTTTCCAATACAATACTTATTAGATATTAACATAACTCTTGAGTCTATTATAAATAATTGAAGGTCATTATTTATTTATTAATCTGTTGGTTTATAATAACGTTTACTTTATGTAAATATGTAAAAAAAATTACATTACTGTTTTTAAAAAAATAGAATTAAACTAACTTCAAATTCTTTACTCTTTTGGAATGCTCGTCCAATTGTATCTGTCAACTTTGTCATAACTGGTACATTGTCAATTTTATCATCAACATATTTTGGCTCCGCTATGTCACCCATAAACCTAAGTATGGTGATCCACAACGCTTGTGCTGCTACACTATCTATAGGCGAAGGCAAATCTAATAATGAATTCTTCAGAGGTTTCCGGGTGTACTGATGACTTGTGTTTCCTTGGAAATATGTTGCAGCAAATTTCCTATAATTGAATTCGTCAAAAGGCTCCTCAACCACTTCTATTGGAAGTGGTATTATATTAGCTATCGACGGCTTTTCTGTTGTTGTCTGTAAATAGCAGCAGTTTACAACTATAATATTGCAGTAACAGCTATAAACAAAAACTTATGAATTTAAACTTGTTATTTGTAATAAAAAACACAATAGGATGTAATGATTATTTACTACGTAGGAAAAATACATAACCAATAATATAAAGCAAGTTAAATTTGTAGTTATTGTATATAATAAATTAAAACGAAACGTTTTCGATAAAAAAATTACGTAAGGAAAACTTACCATACCAAATCCAGTACCTCGAACAGTTCCCGCTGGAGTAGTTGTATCTTTCAAAAATCCAAATACTTCATCTACATATTTATCGTCTATTTCTTCCATGTTCTGTACATTATTTTCAGCAACAATATCTTTGGTTATCCATAAAGATCTCATGAGATCGTTAAACTTCAGCTCGTAATTATTTTCAACATCTTCGACGTCGCTATTTTTGACTAATACCTCATTCTTTTCCGATCGAAGTTGTGCTAATTTGCTACGAATAATTTCACCCCTGTCTTTAATTAATTTTCTAACTAAATACCCTTTGCAAAGAGCTTGTAAATTAACAAAGAACTTCCTTAATTTGATGAAAGTTCTTCTCAATTCTCTTGATTTAATGACCGCTTGTAAGCGCAGGTAACCTCTTCGCATAATCAAGTAACGCGTTTTAAATCCTCGTGCACGGAAATGTTTTTGCAAAGTGATAGCTGCTTCACGCATACGAAGATATCTACGCCGAAGTATAAACCTTCTTACATTAGCTTGTGTTTTGATGACACTTCGTAATACAATTTTGTGTCTAATTTCTTCCAGTACAACGTCGTGATGATCTTTCAAAAAAACTTTTGTATGTCCAAATTTGTAGTCTTCATCTTTTAATACTCCACTGCATATACTTCTTGCTGCTATTTTGCAATCAGTTTTCTCTGCTGGTGGTATCCCGGGTACAACAATATTATATCGATGAACAAACTCAAAGTACAAATATCGAATCGGATAACCCGCTTGCCTTATTTTCGCTGTCTCCATTAGTCCAGCATAGCGAAGTTGGCGTACGCATAAAGCACGATCAAAAACCTACAATTTATGAATAATTTATGATAAATGTACATATGTATAGTAAAAGCAATCTCATGAAGTATTCTTGGATTTATAAAAGTGAAAATTCCAGAATAAATCCTTATAAAATAATACGTACCCTCGGTTTTTTAATTTCATTTGGTTTTATGCATCTGACAAAAAATGGATGGCATGCATATAGTGTCTTCATGAGCGCCTCCAAAGAGGTTTTAAATTGATGACTAAGAGATACGGTTTTTCTGCTACCACTTTGTGCAACCGCTTCCATCGGGAAAAGATTCTTCAAAAAATTATTATTGGAGTCTAAGATCATTTCTTTTACATCGGACGTCAACATGTCTCTATTCTTGTCAAGAAAGCCTGAAAAACATTCTTATTTTACAAACATTTTACATTTTTTATCAAATAATTAAATTATTATCGATAGCGATTTACCCACCTTTGACTTCATAATATACGTCACCAGCGAAATGACGGACACCAAATCTATGTTCGCGTGTGGACTTTGGGGCAACGTAACATGTGTTAGTACTATGGTTACCATGAAGCTTCGATAATAAAGTTATATCTGTTCCTTTAGGAAACCTCGATTCCTCGTCAATAAGTGACAACAAGTTCATTGGTTTCAAACCGATCATATCTAGATTATCCTGGTTATCGACGTAATTAACGTTATTCCAATTTATACCCTCTTTCTCGTATTGTTCCTGTTCAATCTTAAATATATGTCTCACGAAGAATTGTTGCAAATTTTCATTTGCGTAATTAATGCATAACTGTTCAAAACTATTTGATGCAAAATTTTCAAATCCGAAAATGTCTAATATACCTACTGACCCACTCAAAAGTTCTTGTCCTTTGCGTAATGTTTTGTTTATAGTCTCAACTATATAATCGAAAATGTGTCCATAAATAGCTTTTACAAGAGCATCTCTTCCTTCTACAGCAGCTGCTGCTGATAACGTGGAAACAACTTTGTCTCCCTGTGCAATTAAGGTTCTTTTTGTTAAAGCATCAGATAAACCAATTTTGCTTACGCCAAGTAATGTCGAAATTCGGTTAACGTTAACTGGATCGGCTACTTCAGAAGACTCGATGTTGTTTATATTGAGAGATTTAAATTTTAGATTTCCTAAATGTAAAATCGCAGCGAGAAGACTAAATACTTCCCACAGTTCATTCTCTGGGAAATTGAGTACTTTGAACGCTGATCGTATATCGGCAAACTCTAAAGCGTCATTTCGACCATCACATGTCAACATATTACCAGAATTTAAATAAACGTAATCAGCAGGGCGTCCTAATTCAAGTTTCTTTTTTTCATCAGCAGACAACCCTGTTACGAGAGAATAAAATATGTGATAGTTTCTTTCACCTTTATTCTGGAAGACAATTCGTGATCGTTCTAAAAGGTACTGGTCTATATTCCCTCCTTCAATGACCCCATTTTCGTTAAAATAAATGTTAATGTATTTTCCAAACCGCGATGAATTATCATTCTTCACAGTTTTTGCATTACCAAATGCCTCCAAAATAGGATTAGTCTCTTGTATTTGTTGTTCGATCCATGAATGTTTTCCACTGGCCGCGGCTAGGTACTGCAACAATAACTTTGTGCTCTCTGTTTTCCCGGCTCCACTTTCTCCACTGTAAATTAAAAAAAACTCATTATTGTGCTGAGGCATTGACGTATATCACTTAAATCATCTCAATAGGTAAATGTTTTTACTGGACGATTGTACGGAAATCGACGAATCGATCCGACGATTTTATTTTAATAAATCTGAATTCGTATTTAATGACCTGTGATAAAAAATATAACATCGTCTCAATACTTAAGTAAATCTGGAATCTAGATCCTTTAACAGAAGTATGTCACTATATCGTATACTAAATATAAGCTGCAAATTAACTACATAACATAGTATTATGAAAATGGTTAAGATTAACACCGACCTTTATAAATATGTAGTGCAAAAGTATTAATTACACTTACAAAAACGCAAAGATCTGTATTTACAAAAAATAAACATACAAAATACCTTATTACAATGCATTGATTTTTTAAAGATTCCAAAAGTTCTTTGTAGGCGTTGTTACCTATTGCGAAAATATGAGGAGGCATCTCAGTAATACCTTTATCTTGATAAAAATGTATTTGATCCATTGTATATATCGGCAATATTTCGTAGGGATTAATTGCGATTAACATTGTTCCAGTATAAGTCTGAAATTTTTCTCAAGGTAATAACAGATTGTCTATATCGGTAAAGTTAGTGTATGACGGAAATTTGTTTTCCTAATTTTCATTTGTTGATGTGTAAAAAAAAGTATTGTTTTTACTACTAACATGCAAATGAAATTGGTAAAAAAAAAGTAAATATAAACGCTATCAAATTTTAACACTTCTCTGTAAAATTTTTACGATTTAGAAAAAGTGCATAACATCACGTACAAAGCTTGAAAATCAAACAATGATATAACTATAAGGTCGAATTTACACTGGTAATACCCACATTTTATTAAGTTTTTAGAAGAGACTAGAAATTTTAAGTACTTATGCGGCTCGTGATAATTAACTTATTAGTCAGAGCCAGCTTATTGATATAAGTATAAAAGTCGCCTAACATTATTAGTCAACATATAAAAAAATGGTCTTGGGCTTTCTTACGTATATCAGTTGGCGATTGTAGCGTATATGAAGATTACGAAGAATTGTATGTTCTTGAAGTTCTCCTAGAGTGATCATGTCTTCTACACTCTCTTGAGAGGTAGCGTGTAAAGGTCTAATCACTTTATCCACTGATGTAGTAAATACTTTTCCACTATCATCTTCTACTTGTATTAAATCACCAGATGTGTTTAATATTCTAACGGCTATTGGAATATCAAATTCTGTTTTACCATCTGGTTGTAACCAGACAAGTTCCTAGAAAAATAATTGGTTAGTTAAAAATAGCAACTAGATACATCATTAACAATTTAAGAACTTACGGAAAGACATATTCTATCAGCCATTTTGTAAAACGTCCGAGATTCTCCTCGTCAAAGTATAATTTTATTGATAAATTGTAACACACATATCGACGACATAACATAACCACAAATACTGGAAACTGATTATCAATGGTCTAGATTATTTATCATTATTAGCTGATAACTTATCACAAAGTATTTTAAGATAGCGCTTTACAGTTTTAACTTTACAGGCTACCTAAATGCAATTGGTCAACGTCTTTATAAATATATCCACATTTATATGTTCAAGTCTATTCAAAAAAACTCTGTGTTCATTAATGTCTACACAATTTAAAACTGGTTGTCTCTGCATTTGATATGATGATATTTTAAGTCTAAAAATGTTTCTTTACAATAAACTCAAAAATAAATTAACTTTTTTATATTCTCTTTGGAATAATATAAAATAGCCGAGTTGTTAGGGACCTCGGATTCGGATCGGATCACTTTTGTGGGCTATGCGCGTTTTAAGAAATTATATATCACTGGCATTCTCAAGGAGAGTTAGCGTCAGGAAGGCGGTCGGCTGTAAAACTATTGCTTAGCAGTATGAGTCTAGTACAAATGAGGACTGGCATACTTCTTTTTTTTTAACGTTGTGGAAATGATTTCGCATACCTGCCTTTGCAAAAGCAGGTTATGTCGGACTTGCACCGACTAAAACCTCCACGATGTTCCGTCCTTGTCGCTTTACGGCGGGGCCACGGGAACGCTTTCGCAGCTCTGCGACCACGCCAACGCCGGCTGCAACGCGCAGCTCCCCTTCGGGGGATGAACCCCCTTCTCCCTCTGCATGGGCGCGCCGGAACATACAGCGCGCCCTCCTCTCGGCCTCTATTTCACGTTTGGGCAACGGATCCCCCGAATCCGTCACCCAGAGGCCATGGGAGCTAAGACAGGGAACTGTCCCGGCTCCCTGCGGCGGATCAGG